>KN888369.1:0-10466 GCA_000934455.1 Apostichopus parvimensis | reverse complement strand
AAGTGTCTGTCATGTTCAAATATTTTCTATCCGAGCTCATTTGATTTTGAAAGAACGTTTATGTTGCGATTTGAACCTGCTTCATGCCAATACCCTTTGTTTAAAGTTAAATTTGATTTCCTACTTTTATTTTGAAGTGATAATATCCAATTATATGAGTTTTGTCATGAAAAAAGCAAATAATATTTTAATTGAAATTAAGTAAATGTGTTCTCTGCTTTTGGACTTGTAGGCCATGACGGTGCTAAGGAATGGTATGCTTCATCCTTGTAAGTTTAACCCATTTATCAAAAGAAAGAGTTGTTTTAATCTGCAACAAAAGTCCCTGAGGAAATTGATTTAAGATGAAGGCAGCAGTAATTTCTGAGAACAGAATGGATAGCGAGAAGGAAGTATCTCATGGACTTTTCTACTCAAAGTAAAATCAAACTCGGCTATCGAATGTAATTGAATAATTAATAGCAATATTTCTTGTGTATTAACCGTTATTGATCTCATATTTGTACCATTGAAAATAAGTTTTATACATCATGAACTGTGAGTCTTCTGGGTGTCAAGATACTCTGTACTGAAATCTTTTAAGTTTTCTTGTACGTGAGCACATTTGCCAGATACCTAATATTAGTTAAAGTTGTCAGCTTGATTTTAGCAGTTTGTTTGCAATTAGCTAGCACATTTTCTTGTGGTAAAGCTTTGACCCACCGTTAAGGGTTGTGCAAGTTAAAACATAGTTCATAAACTGCTGGATGACAGCAACTTTATCACAGACTTTTCACAGTGATCTATAAATTTTCTAAGAAAACATGTGAGTATGGTAATGCAAACGACAACAAACAGAAAAATACAATTTGAGGAGAAATTATAATTTTATTTTGTCATTTGTGTGTGTTTTTTGTCAAATGGGAATTGTTAACTTATTTTGTAGCCTGTACGCCCAAGCTATGTAAGGTACAACATTAGTTTGTAGCCTGTACATCCATGTTAGCCTGGTACAAAATTATTTCTCCGACTGACGCCAACATGAAACAAGACTGGTAAAATCTTCATTTATTTTCAATGCCTTGATGTCCTGTAATAATATGAAATATATGTCATTTCTGTTTTTTCCTGCTTTAACTCCCAATCACAACTTATTAGCAGATCAATGGGAGTGTACACCCATCCCCCCCCCCCTCCCCAACCCTTTATCTTTTCAACTGCTGGTAGCTGTGAAAGGCTTTACTTAAAAGAACGAATAAACCTTGACTTTAATTATCGATTCCACCTTAAAGGAGGAATTTCCTGAAGCTAATCAAATGTCATCAATGTGACACAGAATGGAGCATGTTTAAATTTTAGTTGTAACATCTTATCTTAATAGTGTGAACAACAGCTGACTACTTTGTTCCCAATGTTCATAACCTGTCTTCACCTCCATACGTTCCATTCATTCTCTTTAACGACGACCCACCCCCTTCCCCCACCTCTCTTTCCTATTCTGCTAGGCTAGACATGCAAACACAAAATGTAACCCCTGTTTGTACAGATGATTAATTTATTGATTTCTTTATTCAATGTTTTCATTGGTGATAATGAATTACCAACAGGGTTGTGTTTACATGTGATATCGATACAAAGTAAATGTAGTATTGCGCAATGTCTAGGCGTTATTTACAGCAGGGGACTCCATTTACAATCTGTGGTACAATCTAACTTACGTTGGTACGTAACTTGTGTACTAACCAGTATCATACACAGTACAACGTAGAACGCAACTGGATCCCCTGAAAACGGTAAAATTCAGATAGTAAGAAAATACCAACTGCGTCTATATCAGGTAAAGGACACATAATCAAACCATTTGACAACCACAGTCGTACGTTTCAATCGGAAAACGTTACGGATTATCGTAAAATCGTCAGTATGAATCCGCTTTGCTTTGAAAGGTCAAGGCTTCCAAGTTGTAGAAAGACTAGGCCTAGTTCCGCGAAATGTTGGTACAAGTTTGTTACACTGACACACGCAGTTTTGGTAGCATTATGTCGTATGTAAGATAGGCAAAGTCGCGTGTTGTTAACAATATGGGCAATATAATATTAAAAATGCCTTCATATCTGAAAAACTGGTTGAATAATTATAGCCTGCATTCTACACACCTTATTTGTTGTGAGTATGCCTGCTGTCCCTAACACTGTAACAACAGAGCTGGCTACAGTTGAGCTAACAGTAAAATGTAACACTAACAGTACAGTAGATCAGTTTTCTTTTGTAGTCAATTTCATGCAGCCTTATACTGTGTGTGTGTGAGGCAAATTATGAGATTGGAGTACTATTGTACGTTATGAAGATGTAAGGATAAAATAGCCTACACTAGTTAAGTTTAGTTTTATAATGCCCAGTTTAATAGCACATAAGAAGAGCACAAAAAAAGCCAGATCCTACTGTACAAAATATCTGCAGTGGATGTCTCATAGTGAATTTTGAAAGCATCATGTTGGTGTAGGTGAATAGGCAGTAGAGGTCCAAATTCAAAACATAATTTCACGTAGGCAAATAGCTTTTAAAGACAAATCTCATGCCATATGATTGCCCAAAACATTCTTTTGAGAGAAGTAAAAAATGTTGGAGATACATGTAGCATGCATCGATACTAGATCTTAAAATACCACATATATGGCTGTTTCATATTGGGTGTGAGCAGCCATTGCCATAAAACTCAATAACACAACAAGCGTGCTGTTACAAGTGAGTTATGATGTTCATAATTTGCAAAGGACAAAGTTTTGACATTATCATTTACAGGTAATGATTTTGATCTATCATAAGGTGACCATATTTTCCTGACTGGAATCAGGGACATTTATTGCGTGACTGAAATGGGGAAGGAGTCTAAGGGGAGGGGGTGTGAAAGTTTTCATGTGCCTCAGGTGCTTAGATGTAAAATGGTGATACTTAGAAGCAATTTTTAAATCAATTTTATTTAGCCATTTCTTACATGAAATTCACTTACCGGTACTTAACATGGTTCTTTGAGAGCTTTTGAGTTGCTTGTGTCATAAATTTGTGATCAATTGGTCTTAGTGTACTTCTCTGAAGAGTGTATTTTCATCAATACGTCATTGGTGCTACTGAACTCTTTGCTGAATTCCACACAAGACATACTGAAATGGGTTCTGACTTGCAGCATGGCTTTCACCGTTCAACCTTCAGCTGAGATTTCCCAGAGTCATACTCCCCGGAATTTTGTTTTACAAATATTTTACTAATAATGTGGGATATTTTCAAAATTCCTGAACATTTTGACGAATCGGGGACATTTTCAGGGACACTTGTTCATCGGGGACAGCACACTGTAATCAGGGACTGTCGCCGAAAATCGGGGACGTCTAGTCACCTTAATCTATCAGCTCAAATCCTAACCATACTTTAAGGATACTGAATGAGATTGTGTCAGGTATGAAACTGTTAGTGTCCTGTCCAAAGAAAATGTATTTACGGAAATTCTAGTAAATTTAATGATTGATTTCAAATGAAGCATTCTTTTTCCATTTCTATTTTTGGCAGGAAAGTGATTGCGTGTGCCATTAATTTGGGGAACTGATTTGTCATCAATTATTGTATTATATAATTACAAAACAAAATGCCAAAGTGTCAAGTCTATGGCTGTCCAAACCAGCCAGGAGCCTGCAATAGTATGGATGGAAAAAAGAGAAGCTTCTTCATGATTCCAGATGGGCAGAAAAACCCACAGCTGTGCAGTATTTGGATTAGAAGCCTCGGGCCAACAAAATATCATCCGAACACATTCCGATCAAACAAATGCAGGACTGTCTGCGAAGAGCATTTCACACCAGACTGTTTCCAGGAGGATAAATATGCCAAACTTCTGGGTTACATACCCAACAGGAAACTGCTGAAACCTGGGGCTTACCCGACCTTAGTCGGTGAAAAAGCTTACGCCACTAGACTCAAGAGGCTTCATGCTAAAGAAAGGAAAAGGCAAGAGTTAGAAGCCAAAGTAAGTGTTGTCAAGTTTTTTGATTCATAAGCTTACCAGTTCACTCTAGACAAGGTAGAAAGAAAATGTCGTGAGGAGACAGGAAAAGCTTCTCCCTCATAAGTATGCTTTTTGGATGTTGATGAATCTTTTGGCTAACGGTGACTTTTCGAAAGAAACAACATACAGCTTGTCCTGCAGTGTAGAAATTTAACTAGATTAATGTCCAAATGGACTGAATGTAGAATTCAACATGTGGACTTCATTTTGACTATCGCCATATTGGAAAGCTAACTGTAACAGATTCTTGTGTTCTGTGTAATATAAGTCATTAACTGTGAATAGAACATAAGATGGTAGTTTTAAAATCTTCTTTACTTTTGTGGTTTCCCTCCCTCTTCACCAGCAATTGGCTACAACTTGCCATGCAGTGTGTAACATGGACTCTTGCCAGGACGATTGTAGCTGTTGTTGGACAGAGGTCAATGAATTACCGGTCCTTCTGAAGGAAACTCAAGTAAATGGGGTGATAGAAGACCACAACTATTGCTTCCCAAGGAAGATTGAACCAGAGGATGCATACAGAGTGAGTCAATTGCTTGCAGAGTATAAGTTTTCTTTTATGCTCAACCATTGGTTGTTTCTAAAGAGAGCCCATTGCAAACCCAAGAAATGATTGGTTGCCATGTGATCCTACTTACAGTACAGTATAACATTTCATCTAGCCAATAATAAGAGCTTTTTCACTGCAAATACTAGCAGCATGGTTACTATGTATCAGCTCTCTGCTTCATTCAATTGCACTAGTTAACATACTTAAAGTGAACCAGTTACTGAAATATCTCATCAATACATACACAATACCCTTGCCTTGTTCTTAATTCAATATGTTATGATAATACTGTAAGTGCTCTGGTAATAAAATCTATTTTCAGCAAATCCAGATGTCTTTCATGTTTTTTCAAGACTGAAACAGCGCCCTCACCACTCATTACAAATCACTAACACAGAAACTAAGAGCACAGGGCTGTATTATGTATGGTAAAAATTCTCATACTTACTGTACAGTAGACGTCTATGCATGCTACAGTACACAATTGCGTGATTAAAATTTTAAAGTATTCAACCCTCTAAGTGACAGCTACAAAAATCTGTCCCACCTGTAGCAGTGAGACAGAATAGTCAATGCACCTTAAGTTCTGAGTGAAGACTGAATCTGCAGACGTAGACTGGGGAATTTCATTGAATGAGGTAGGGTACCGCATTGTGGATGTAGAATACCACTTGCTGGAAATATTTCGGTAAACACACATTCCCAGTCAAGTTTTCTCTAAAAGTTTGTACCATTGCAAAAAATTTATTGAATTATTGCATTATTTCATTATTGACTAGAGATTAGTGGATGTAGAATACCATTTACCACTCGCTGGGAACATTTCCGTAAACAAACATGTTCCCAACACAAGTTTACTGTGAAAGATTGTACCATTGCAACCCCATCTAAATCAATAATTCTGACGGCAGTATGCAAAAACACCATTTTAAAGTGCAAAAGACTTGTCGTGAACTTCCAAAAGCCTTATTCATTTCGGTGTAATGAGTAATTACTTTGCTTTATGTGACAACCATATTAAGCCTACTTTACTTTGAAAATGCTCTCCTTGAAATTTAACACAACTTGATTAAAATTAGTAAATGTTGAGCTCAAGACAGCAGAGGATCTGCTGGATATAAACTTAAAGCATTAATTTACCTGTGAAGTTTGGATATTGAATTCATATTGAATAATAATACATATTCTTTGTTACAGAGAATAGAGGTTGGTCTTACTGAAGAGCAAATGAGGCATCAATCACTAGTCAGTAATCATTTACACAAAATGGACATGAACGAAGTTGATAGCAGACCAGATGCTTCAGAGGTACTCACAACTATGCAACCATTGAATAGAGGTGTAGCATATCCAGTAAAAATAGGAAGGTCAGCGATTGGTTCCGACTCTGTAGTCGCAGATGAAGATATAACAATTGGATTGGAACCATTAGTAGAAGTAAGCAGTTCACCTGAAAGATTACCACCTTCTGGTCATCCAGGACCTACACTTGAAACCAGGTACATTATGGTAGATCATGGAGCAACATCATATGGGGACCACTTTGCATCGACAAGGAAGAAAGGTGTGTTTCTTTTCGTCAGGAATCTCGGGTGCCCTTGTAATGTCACAAGATTTCAATGCAGTTGGTCTACTTACTGTCCTAAAAGTACTGTACATGATGATATGACACCTCCCAAGTTTTCCTCTATAGACATTCTGTAGCTTTTACAAATCTGCATAGTATGAAGTATCTATCTTCCAGCCCAAGCAGTATATAGTGGGCTGGAATTTGTCCCTGTATGGTATATTGCTATAATGGTAATTTCAACCAGCTATACTGTACATATATACATTGTAAATGAAAAGTATGCCCAAAATTCTGAGCAAATTTGGCTACTACAGACAGTTTGCATTGAAATTGTTGTAGTCCGCATAATGTGTTGCATTGAGAAGTTATAGACTTTATAAGATTTGTTTTTGAACATATTTTGTTTTCATGTATTCGAATGTGTAGTAATGTTCTTGCTATGTTAGATTGTAAACACAACGATTGTCAACCAGCTATTAGGGTTCAAAAAGAAATGTACTTTAAAGAACAGCCTATCAGTGTAACCAAAAATTCCTACAAAGTAATTTCGATGACTAATTTGTCTACCAGTATTTGTAGTATGTTTACATTCGACATCCTGAATATGCCAAAGTTTGCCATCGTTATATATTTAACAAATGCCCACCATGAATAACTTTAAGCTTAGAAAAATATGCCATATTGTTATTGGAAACTATATGATATGTATAGTTTTAATAGTATCATGGAGTTGTGTGTTAATGATTGATCATAGCTTGAATATTGTTATTGCTTCTGTGGCTTTCTAATACTGTAAAACTATTTAACAGAGTTACTGATTAATATGACTTTTAATCGCTTTTAATCAGTTAATTTGCTTCTGGTTTCAGAACCTGATGAAGAAGTCATTGTCAAACTAGAGGTCTTTGAATTTGAGCCAAATAGTGACGAGACTATCCTTGAATTTAAAGCATCAGTAGATTTAGATGAACTTAATGCTGGAGGTAAGCAGAGCTATTTATCATCATGCTTGTAATCATGGGTCAACCAAATTAAACTTGGTAGAATGTACAACAAAAGTGATAGCTGATGTCTCTTCCTCGACAATAGCAATTCCAAAATTGTTGAATACTGTGAGCGATGTCCAAGTAAAATATTGGAGACATTTAAGATCTGTGACTTGTAAATTCCATCTAGTTCTATAGAATGATTGTAAATTATCTATCAAATATAACAAGTCTATAGAATCATACTTTTGCTACATATGGGTTTATTTTGCTGATAATCTGAAATTGGATGGAGATCTAATTAATTTGTTTTCTTTCTTCTTTTTTTTCATTTATTTTTTTCATTTTATTTTTTATTTTGAGTTCTTATTAATAGAGTTCTAAAGACTATTGTGATATTCCTGCCAAACCAAAATTAAGGGTTTCCTTAAATTTGAAAACCGTGAAATTTGATTTTTTGTATCTGGAGGGATATAGAAAAAAAGGCAGGGCTAAAGAGTATTTTTTTTCCCTTCCAATTTGAGATATATGATAATATTTGGAAGATTTAGAGTGTATTTTGATACTGTTTATTTGCAAGTTGGTCTCCACTGAGAGTGTCAAATTCCGACCAGCAAAGCTGTTTATTTTCAATACCAGTTTACATTGTTTCATTTCGCTGATATATGACTTGTGTATAGTTAAGAATCAATACAACTTTTAAGAGATGGAAAGTGACCAGATTTTTGAAAGTATGAAAAAACAACTTAGTGTGGGTTAAACGGTTTTAAAATATTTTGGATGCATCAATGTGCATTGATTGTTTGTTTGTCATGTTGTTATGGTATTTAGGAAGAAAAGAGGCCAAACCCCCAAAATAGCTCAAGATTCCTACATAACATTGATTCATCATGTCTATAGGTGCACTACATAGACCTATTGTTTGTTAGACTCTTTTCTCACATCATATTCATTTTTTTCAAAACTTTTGTGCCAGTTTAAAAAAGACAAAAGCCAGTACAAATATCAGTCCCAGTATCGGTAAATAACGTCTCACTCTGGTTAAAATCTTTAAATCGACACTTTGTCGACACTTAAATCGTCGATATTAAATCGAAACTAATAAATGCCGATTGTACAGATGGTATCATGCTCACAATGCAGTACCTGCAGATCTTGCTAAGCATTATTTGTGTTCAGTTCAGTCTATGCAAGTGTTATGAAGGAACAATGAATTAAGTAGATCCAATATGTAAAAGTTAAAATGTAATTTGTCAAAGAAGCAGATCATTACCAGCAGTCAAATTAATATCTTAATTGCATTTATGGGTAAAGGGAATAATGGACATTGATTGAAATTAATATCGCCCTTTTAGGCAGGAAATTCGTCTTTAATAGGTATGATTTTGCGTTCTTATTGGATTGCCGGAAACATATTACTCGTATCCATGGCAATTATAGATTTAACTCCCCCCCCCCCCCCGAAACAATGAAATTAAGTTTCTACTGTATGTTGTAATTTATATAATTTGTGTCGTGAATATTTTTCGCAAAACAATCAAATTTGGAATCACTCGATGACATTTATAACAGTAGCTCGTTGAGTATCGGTCAATTACGCACAAAATTGTGTTATAGGATAGTTATCATCCTAAGCAACATTTTCATTCAATTGGCATATATATGCAATATTATGCAATATCTCTGTCATATTAGTTGACTATTAATAGATGTAATATTGAGCATTATGTAGCATTAATACATATTCACATTCTTTTATTTCCTTGTCCACAGTCTGACAATGTAATTGTATGCATCTTACTTGCTAATTACCATTTTCAGAAATGGGGTGAGTATGTTTTAAGAAACTTCACTTTTCTGAATGAGAGGCTGTCTATTTGTTCTCTGTCCTAAGAGATAATGAACCTTTAGCCTGCCTGTCTATAGTTATTATTTTGGAATGACAAAGTCATTACCTAATATTAAATTTACCTGCTCCAGTCTTGTCAAAGCTTTTAAAGTGTTTGCATATATGCCACTAGTTTTATGAAATAGGTGGTTTACAACATTTAGAGTGAAATACAAAACATGTTTCTGGCAAACGAACTAATAATGAGTTGATGGCTTTGTCTTGGGTAAAGTTAATTGCCGACTTGGATTCTGTTATTTTCATTTTGTGTAACAGTTAATTAACAAGGAACACATGAGAAATTTTCCACAACAACAGTGCCATAACAGGCCTACAATTTCAAAATTTTAGCAACTTGCTAAGTAATACCAATTACTAATGTAGAAAAAAATTCTACTGGCTTTAAGTCAAATTCACACTAGCATTTTCTTTGAATTAATATGCAAATGCAACATTACTTTTGCACTGGCAGATAAATGTCAGTACCTATTCTTTTTCTACTGGAAAACAGTGCAATCCACTGGCATGTAGCCAGTAAATAGCCATAATTTTGAGGCCTGCTTAATGAGAAACCGGTGCACAACATTTCGGTTAACATGGCATGCTTTTTTCAGCACCTTTCATGTGGTAGAATACCAATTATGAATCAGTTTAGTAACTGGAATAATAAAATTGTTCCCAAATTAATCTCACTTAGTCGATAGCATGTAAACCACATATTTGCCTAAATAGTATTGGAAGTTATAATGTAGCAATAGCATCATAATTGCTGTCACAAGAAAATGACTCAATTTACTGATATTAAAACCGATCCCTAACTGGAACTCCAAATGAAAAGCCACATAGCCTAAGTTAAGAAATTTGGATACTTTTCTTCAAAAGCAATCATAAAATATTAAGGTAGAATTTTCCAACAATTTTTATAGCAGGTCTAGACTATCAGTTAGGATGGTGCTCTGATTGTCAGAGGCAAATTCATAGCTCTTAATACTGTAATACTTCAATGAATCTCCGCTTATAGAAATCCCTTTCACTTATTACCTGCGAGTGAATATGATGAAAGTGCGTTGGTCGTTACTTTAATTTTTAAACACAACCACCTGCCGTAATATGTGATCAGAGAACCATTTGACTGATATCATAATTTTACATGCACTAAGAATTATTCCTTTTCCGAATCCAGTTATTAATTTCAATCTCATGTTAACAGGAAGCCATTCCAATGCCCTCACCGCTTGGATTGAACAAATGCGATAAACCAGGGTTTCTCTCCTTTCAGATGGGCATTCATTCAGGATGGGATACCAATCACAGATTAACAGCAGTTACAGTATGGTATCTTGCTGCAGTCCTACCTAGGTTGCCTGTGATTATTTATTGAATAAGAAGTATTCTACAAACTAAGAACATTTCATTGTTTTACTGCAATTTGA
>KN888367.1:17197-29370 GCA_000934455.1 Apostichopus parvimensis | reverse complement strand
ACAACATGTAATGCCTTTAAATTCAACATAATATTTAGAATAGAATAGATATAACTACACGCTACACATATTTTCGGACACCCTGGTCTTTCGTCAGGTGTAAAAAGAGTTATTGAAATCACGTTAGTCTACAGTAAGCCCCAGACTGCTCAAAGTGCTTGAACCCGGAAAGAAAAGCCATATCCCTATTGAGACCATGACATTAATGTAGTAACAACCCTTACATATGTAAAACATAACACTCCATATGGAGTGTAGTGTATTGTCATCTAACCATACTAATGTAGTAACAACCCTTACAGGGGCTGTAGTGTATGGTAATAGAAACATACTAATGTAGTGTTTGTGTAGACTTAAGCCATGCAAGGAGTTATCACCGATATAGTTGCCTGGTGCAGGGAGATGTCACTGACAGCGAGAGGTTTATGTTATTAACACACTGTTACAAAAATGTATTCTTACAGTAGAATACCGGAAGCCAGGACGCCTGCGTTAAGTCGCAATTTAACAGAAGTTCGTGAAAAAAGGGTTCGCCGTTCTTAAACGAATACATTAGAACCGTGAATCAAAAAGTAAGAGTTAATTCTGTAAAGGAATAAGTTCTCTCCTGTTAACGATTCTATACTGTTATCAAAGTTTGTCGAATTTTTTACTTCTATTGCAATTAATCCATAAGTGGCCAGCCCATTTAGTGTAAATTGAAACCGACACGCTTCAATGTGTGTACTTTTCTAAGTAAATACACCAAGAAAAGAACCTGGGCACGAAAACCAAACTACCGAACGACTGATCCGCTCTCAACCATAGTCCCCTTGCATAGAGACTGTGACTGTGTGATCTCCGTCGGGTGTGTATCACCATTCCCCTCGAAAGGGAACACCTAATTATTATACGTTTAATTTTAGTTTTAGTAAATGCTTCAGAGCTAAGTCAACTACATATTCCGACTTTGTGTATTTGAGAAAATAGTGAACACTGTAACGTTAATTTTAGCCAAACAACAACAGTTTTTAACCAGTAAACACATGCTTTGATATCAAATGAAGTAACTCTACCAACTTTTAAATTAATTAGAAACATGATGCGCATAATTCAACACAGAAATCACCAAACGAAACTATAACCCGCATAATTTTGGTAGCACTTTTTTTTTATTAATATGCAAATTGAACAGTGTCCGATGTTTGTTAGTTGATATACAGAACGGTAATAACTTGTAATTGTGCATTCATGCAAAGGTGTCATAATACCTACTATTAAAGACAAATTATTCATTATTGGCGTCATGCAGTTTATAATGCATTCAACTGTTATTCTATATAAAACCAACGGTGAATGTTAATTTACAATATAAAGGGACTGTTGTATGTCCATAACGTCTTATTTTCAAAATGTCACTATTAATTTACAGGGTCTGTTTTGTCTTCGAGAGAGCTCCCTGCTATAATTAGACAGCTTTTACAGAGAGAGGGAGAGCTCCCTGGTGTTGTTAGGGAGCGGTCACAAACATAGCTCCCTAATATTAATAGGAGCTGTCACAAAAAAGGTTGCCTGGTATAATTAGGGAGCTGTCTCAGAGAGGTCCTTGGTATAATTAGGCAGCTGTTACAGAAAGAATTCCCTGGTATTATTTGAGAGCTGTCACAAACAGAGCTCCCTAGAATTAATATGAGCTGTCAAAAAACGGTTCCCTGGTATCATTAGGAAGCTGTCACGGAGAGGTCCAGGGTATAATTAGGCAGCTGGTGCAGAGAGTAATCCCTGGTATTTTTAGGGAGCTGTAACAAAAGAGCTCCCTAGAATTAATAGCTGTCTAAAAGTGGGCTCCCTGGTATAATAAAGGAGCTGTTACAGAGATAACTCCCTGGTATTATCAGGGAGCTGTCAGAAACAGAGCTCCCAGTTATTAATATTAGCTGTCACAAAAAAGGTTCCCTTGTATAATTAGAGAGCTGTCACAATGGGTGCACCCTGGTATAATTAGGGAGCTGTCACGGAGAGAGGTCCTTGGTGTTACACTAAGTCCCCCGTCGTTATCAATGTTTCGTTTTTGTTGCGTATAAGAATAAAAGACGCGAATATATCATTGTACTGGATCAAAGTATCAATAGATAACAATATCAGCTGATCAGCTATATTGTAAACTGTTTGTTTGTAATGTAAATATCGAGTGATGGTTTCTGAAAGGCTAAATAAATACTATGAATTGTGTAACATAAGTGAATTTTAGTGCGCGATGATTGATGTGATGTTTGAGTTTTAAATCAATATTCTCATTTGTATCTGCGTTACAAGGGAAATATGAAAATAATTTTACCATTCCCCTCTCCCACGAACATAACATATAGCTTTGTATTGACTCAAATGTTCTTCACCACTGCAGGTACAAAAAAGAAATGCATATATTACACATACAGGTTGCATTTGCAGAGACCAAATCTTGGAATATCACTCATTTGTGCATATTCCTCAATCGTTTTTCAGCTCTTAATTATAATTATGTAATGTTTATTGCAGATCCTCAAAGTTCTTGTCTGGTTTCAACATGATTGGTGTAATTGTTGTGGACAATTGTGACATATTAGGTTAAATTTATTTTTTCCTATAGGCAGAATGGTATTGAAGGTTGGGTGGGGTTGCCGAAAGACCCCTGGTTAAAAAACTCTCCCTTTAATAAGATAAATGCAATTTGAAATGTATAAAGAATGAGACTTAACATTACCATTATATCTAAGATACAATGTAAATGTACGTCATAACACATGGGATTAAATGCATACAATAACAAACAGACTATACTTTATTAGTATTATTATTATTATTATGAATTATAAATAAGTTATGAAAATATACTCAATCTTTTATTTAAGTTTAAGACGAAGCATTTAAACAAAAAAGGAAACTTTAATACCTTGATCTACAGAGTCATGTAAACGTTGTTATTAACAACATTTGAACAAATTAAGATTCAACCATGACAGTACCATATATGGACAGTTCCGTAAACTAGTAAACCTTTTCACCAAAAATTAAAAAAACGTTGAATCATTACATGTAGGGTATCAGATGAAAGCTAAAACTATGGAGTTTCATAATATTTAGCTAATTTTTACAGAACACATTGTTTACAGGCAGATTAAGGTGTGTATTAGTCAACCGAAAAAATCTCAAATTTGCTTCACAAAAATCACCCCAAAACAAAATGCCTATTTTTGCCTGTTTATCTTCAGAGGAATAAATATTCTTGGATTTGCTGAAGTGATATAATATATTGATTCAATTTACAAATAGATAAAGTTGCAGGGATTTTCAGTTTTCTGAGAATAACTTTATTACAAAGTTTGCTTGTCATGTGTACGTCCGTCACAGAAAAATCACATTTTTTAAAATTTCATACAGAAGGAGGTACCCATATTTCAAGACATCTACTGCACATTTTGTACACTCAATAACTACATAATGTGCTCTAATCCCTAGGATTTTATTTTTTTCAGAAAATGCTGTGACAGACGTACGTATTTTCGTACGTCCGTCACGCGTACGTCCGTCACATTATTTTTGTTTAGATAAACAATGTATTTTAACATGTTTATCACTACATTAACTCTGAATTTAGTAATCAAACCCATTTAGTCATTAACACAGACATTAGGTAGTTTTGTGGTTGTTTCATTAGCATAAATGTAGTGGTATGCAAACACTGCATACTTCAGTGTCAACTAGCATATATTTGTGTTATTGGTTAGCACTTGGCAAGATATCAAAGAAATGGCATGGTATTGAACCACATGTATAGTATTGTCTACATTGATATAACACTTTCATCTAAAAGCCTTGTTCACATTAGAAAATGCACAGAGGGTATCCGATCGAATCATATCCACTGCTCGAGATCAACATCCTAGTGTAAATACTATACTACTCAGGGTCACACCGCGACATGTTGATCCCCTGTTCTGGGGGATATCAGTTCCAGAGTGTGAACACTCGGGGGAACCAAGGTGACCTGAGATCAAGGCAAACGAACTACATAACACCATGCCTGTTCCACGCACTATTAGGCAAATTAACCATGGACATATATGGAACTATTAGCTACAAACTATTTGTTTGTGTACAACATTGTTTCTTGTAGTTCTGCCATTTATTCTTCCCTCTGACCATGAGGTTTCCTTTCGATATCCAACATATATATTACACTGTGTTCAACTAGTTTTGAGTAAATAATAAATCAGTTTTGGAAGGAAGATTGTCAGAGAGTCATCGAGAACTGTTACTGCAATTGTTAGTATTTTGTTACTGCTGTAGTATGCATGTAATTGTTTTGATGTTCTTCATTTGCTTTAGGTTCATTACCTTTTGTGTTGGGTTTCAGGTATCATTATGTGGAAGAAAAGTTAATTTTGAACCACATGTGCTCATAGTTTTATGTTGGTGGACAGAGTTACCAGATGGTTCTTCCTTAACTTCACAGTGTTTGTGCATATTACTTTTATACATGTTTCATAGTTGCTATACTAACCAAGGGTGTGCCGCTGTATCCCTGTATCTTGACATGAGATATTCAAGAACTATTGCCAGTAATTGCTCTCACTACTGAATAGCTATTTGTAGTATGCACACGCTGGTTATAACACTGACTTCACTTGTTATAACAGTGTTATAACACTGACTTCTCTCTCCCACTTTCACCTCAATCTTGAATCTATATACATTGCATGCAGTTAGTGACACTCATCTATATTAGAAGTTTGCCATACACTTTGTGAGAGTCACCCTACAAATATTGTAACTTCCTGTTCATTGACTCAGAGTGGGAAATCAGAGCTGGAGCATGAGTTCAAGTGTGAACACTATAGGAGATTTTGGAAACATATTTGCAATTAAATTGTCAACACAGGACTAAGAACAGGGGATCCAATGTGAACACAGCCTAAGAGCTCCTGAGCAATACAACACAATATAACACACATCTGAAGTTTTGAATTTCTTGTTTGCTGAAATGTGCTGTTATACCATCCATACAGAAGCTTGCAGTACATGTATTTTAATAAACAAATTGTCAAGTAAATAAACAGGGTGTGAAGAAAAGTGAAAGAAAAATGGTTAATAAAGAACCATCCTTCTGAACCCACTAGAGAACTTCAACACCCTAGGGTTCTAACATCTGTATTGTTTGAAATGATGCACACAAAATTTTAAATGAGCTTACCATTACCATTTCAAGTGATGATTTGCATACAACTTAAAGTGAAATATAGATTTCCAATAGAGTACACCTTCTTTGTACTATTACTTTTACCTAAGTTGTTCCATTAGACACAAGTAAATGCTGCATTATTGTGTACATCTGTCAACAATGGAAACTCTGGGTGAAGCCCTGTCACAAATTGAAATTTTAGGGATACCAAGTAGCGCCATGTTTGTGACGGACGTACATTTACTATATAATTTCACACGTGTACGTCCGTCACAAAAAATTGTACGTCCGTCACTGAGGAATTTTTGAAAATATTGCAGAAAAGTGATAAAGGTTTCAACTGCTTGTTTACTGATATGTGTAGTTAAGAGTCTTCTTCATAACATGTATAGTAGTTTTTAATTGTATCCCATTCCAATTCACAGAAATTTTCAAAAGAAAAATACGATCTGCAAAAGTCACTTTCTCTGGGTACGTCCGTCACAGGGAGGTTTTTTGAGTATTTTTGTAGTTTATTTAGATGGACAAGGAATGAAACACCATACAAGAATCGTACAAGTTAGATGTTCCATAAAACCCAAATGAAAACTTATCTCCTATATATAGCCATTGAGATATGGATCAACAAACTGTCCGAAATGTACGTCCGACTTTACGGAATTGCCCATATGTAGAAGACCAACAAAACAATAACATCCCTTTAGAAATCGAATGGCTTTTGAAAGAAGGTCCATTACACCCTAGAAATCTCTACCAGACAGGGAAGGAGAAAGTGATATTTCATTCAGAATTTACAACCGTTCTAGTTATTGTAGTGCGCATGCACGCTACAATATTGAGAAAACTAGCCCGCTCCATCATCCGCATGGCTGGATGGTGAATGCCAGCTGAACATACACTCTTCATAGCAATCTCAAACTCACAGGTTGGCCACGCAGGAAAAATCCAGACCTAGATTAGCAAAGAACTGTTGCGGCAAACAGTTAATTCTGCACTGGCACACGTAAATAAAAAAGATCCCCTTGAGTAGAATACTTCTTCAAAACAATACATAAAATTCTCTACTTTGGTTCGTAATTCTCGAATTGAACAAGACAGGTAACAGTTGAACGTATTTGATTTAAAAAACATCCTGCAAAAAAAGTCGCCAGCAACAAATGTTATTCGTGACCGAAATAACGTCAAAAAGGTTGCGGTAACAAGACCCCTTCATTGAATATCAACAACTAACTAAATTTCACCTTCACCGTGCACTTCAATGACACGTATTTGTATACAGTTGTTCTAGTTATTTGTAGATTTTATCACATATGCAGACTGGATGTAACATTTACCTTCCATACACGACATCCGTGTATGCTTTTGTGTATCAAGGGTGACCGGAAACTCTCCCTGGACAATTACACCCGGAGAATTACCCACCAGAAAATTCCCCTCTGGACAAGTACCTCCGGACAAGCCCCACCCAGATAATTACCACCCGGACAATTCCAATCCCAGAAAACTCCCCCCCCCCCGGGACAAATCCTTTCCATGTCGACTCCCCATCGGACAATTACCCTCGGATAATTACCCTCCGGGACAATTTCCCTCCCGGAAATTTTGCCCCGGACAGTTGGCCTACAGATAATTGTCAATTGGGAGAACCCAATTGGGACGATTTTATAACGCTAGTTACCAATAAAAACTGTAAGTGTGTACGATAGTATTTTAGAGTAGCATAACCAACAGGCCCAACTCACCTGAGAAAAAGATAATCGCGAGGATACTGATACGAACAACGAGTATCTTTGTTCGGATATATTTATTTATTTCCGTTTTCTGTGTGTTAACCAAGGCTGCCCTGTAGAGAGTGACTTTTGCTTCATTTTTCCACATACAAGTGTGAGATATTGGTTTACTTTGGTCTACTTACATATAGATCTGAATTAACTCTTTCGTCCTGTCACGCTACCAATGTAATAATTTTGCAATGTAGTAAAACATACGAACACCGTTGGATTGAAAAGCTTAAATAGCAATAAGACTGTATTTTAGGAGACAAAGTACCAAAACACTTTTTTGTTTCGCGTGCATTGTGTATACTATAGCTACTATGAACATATTTGGGCGTCAATTTAGTAAATTTGTGGAAAAATAGATTTGGCTCGCTTCGCGCGCACTAGCCGCATTGATGCTGTGAGAATTATTTACTCTTTCCACATGCATGTTAGCCAGATTACCTTAACATTTTCTGCGCACTTGTGTGTGTCTGTCTGTGTTTTAGTGACGCCAGCTTGTAATCACGAAAACTGATGTAAGATCCGATCGGTCTCATATACTTGGTGGGAATGTTACCCATAGTGAGTAGATGGTCCCTATCGTTTTTGGGGGCCAATCTCATTAATATTGATAAGTAGACGGACTCCTTATCTCGGCAACCGAATGGCCGATTTTGTTCATACTTGTTTAGTGGCATTGGTGGGAGGTGCCGAGGGGCGGAGCCAAATGTAATTTTGTTGAAAATTGCCCGAAATCACTCTTAGTCAATGACGCAAGGTTTGATCATTCCCATACTTAGGTGGTGGATTACCCAGAGTGAGTAAGTTTTCCCTATTGTTTGTGGTTCCAATCTCATTAATATTCCTGAGTAGGCGGGGCTTCGAACAATTTCTTTAAATGATAATATCTCGGTAACCGTCTTTCCGATTTTGTTCAAACTTGTTTTGGTGGCATTGGTGGGAAGTGGTGTACATGTGTAGATTATAAACCTACTTCATCTCATTAATTGTCATGAGGGGCGTGGTCAAATGTGATTTCGCTGAAAATTGCTCAGAAGCAATTTTTGATTCCTTGCCAGAGGCAAAAGGAAGATGTTACAGGCATGCATGTGTATGTGTGTGTCTGTGACGCCTACTGTAACCACTCTAAGTGGATGACGCAAGTTCAGATCGTTCTAATACTTCCGCGGTGGATTACCCATAGTGAACAGATGATTCTTATTGTTTTTGGTTAAGGTCAAATGTCACCTTAGGTCAATAGAGGTAGGTCAAACAATTTTATCTGGCTTCAAATCCAAAGGCAATGAAACACGAATCCCTAGACTCGTGTTATGCATTATAGCCAGCTACACTACATTGCCGGCCGTAGCACTTATGTTGTGTTACGTTCAGAAATGTCCAGAGAGGGAGTTGGGTCCAACATGTGAAGAAATGTAGTGAGATATGTTAATAAGGAAGTGTGCTTAGGCCTACATGCAAACTGGTGCAATATTTTGCCATTTTTTGTAGTAAAGTATCTTTATTATTTATCCAACATTTTCAAGCACCCCCCCCCCCCATCTCTGCACACGCCCCGATGATGCATTCAACAGTAGCATACTTCCGTAAGTTAGGGGCGTGAAAAAATACTGATGGTGTTTGTTTATTCAACAGTATCATGTAGTCTATTATAATGTTTATCATCTTTGTGATATCTGTTTTACAAGCTATTTGAAAGGATTGCCAAGCAAAGAACCAGTGGCATAGTTATGGGGCGCAATGGTATAGAGGCGCCCAAATGTGGTCTGGGCCCGTATAAATTGAACTAAAAATGTTGGGCGCCGAAAGCGAAGTTTGCCCTCCCTGCCCCGATCGCCATTAATGCCCAATACGCTACTGCAAAGAATTGAAGTCTACTATTACTTCGCGTTCTCAAAGTAAATCACTGAAGCTGCATAAATAACTACCATACTACAGTATATTAAAGTTGTAATGACAGAAAAGATAATCGCGCGTAGCGCGACATTTTTTCAAATCTGCATTCAACCATTGACCACACTAAATATAATATCATATCGTCTCTGCTTAAAACAGCCTGATTTCGTTCAATCCGCCTTATTTTTTAGTTTTGATGACGTCAAATTGAGTCATATCTAGGTTATGACGTTATAGGTACGTCAATGTGTATTTTCAATAAGCTAGTTTGATTGTTTGTGGTCATGTTTCTATCTTCCTGTAATATATGTTGAGGGTATAAAACCAATCGTTAATGAGCTGTAACAGAGCCTCAAAATTATCGTTGGCGTCCATTTTGAATTAATGTTAATTGGATATAATATTCAGTGGGGACACGACAACAATATGATAAAAAGGAATTCTCCTGTTGCAGTTAGTTCTAGGTTCACTTCCATTTTTAATGGACTAAAAGCCTAAACCCTGCCTACATCGGCTGCCCATCAATCGTCGAATTTCCAAGGAGGGGATTGTCCTGGGGAATTTGTCCGGGGGGTGGGGGGGGGGTTGTCCGGGGGCAGTTTTCATAGTTGGGAATTGAACGGAGTGGGAATTCTCCGAGGGGGGGTGGGGTAATCGTCCGGGAACCGTATCAAGTATGTATCATATGCCGTTTATATAACCAGAATGAAACTATAAGGTGCTGTTAGCTCCAGAATATTATTTCGTTATCTGTTTTAGAAAAGGCCAATTATTAGGGACAATATATTTGTATCTTGATTACCCATTACAGGTACCCTAAAAAGTTCATCGGGACGCATCTAAAATATGTCCCTCTTTTCGAAAAAATCCATCCAAATGACTCAGTAATGTCTTAAAGTAAAATCGTAGATGAGTGGAGCTGGTGTCGTCACTGAAGAATGTCACAAACTGAAGGTCTTGATCTACCAAGTGAACTAAGGAAGATGTGATAATGCCTCCCCCCCCCCTCCTCCAGTCACCCCTTCCGACTCACACACCTCCCTTTGACACTCCAGGTATTCAGCCTGTCGGTGCAACGAATATCACCTTTAATTTGGGTTAATACTAATTGTCTCAAGAACACTGTCTTCCACTCCACCCAATTCCATGCAACTAAACTACTGCGTGTACAGGGCTATATGCACTGACCCTGTTAGAAAAGATAGAACAAACACCATCTATAACCATCACGCCCCTAGCCCCCCCCCCCCACTCTAGTTATTCCACTATACTTGAAAAAAAACCAGGTGACAATCATCTCCCATTTAAGTGATATACAGCTGTGATGTTACAGAGCACGTGACATGTCTGCATGCTGTGGGTCACATTTTTCATATTATATCGAGTGAAATATAGGCTGTACTGTGTACTATGGAAACTGCACGCGACTAGTGTATTGTATGTAAACAACATCAAACAAGCAGACAAGTCGTTCCAGACATATGGGAGACGTTAGTGGAGGGGGTTAGTCAACAGTTGAATAACAAACTGTTCTTTTAGAAATTTGGGAGCAATATACTGTTTGATGATAACAAAATTAACTTTAAACCAGAATGCAAAAATGACTAGTGGTTTCGATGATGTAAAATTCAGCTATTTTCTGCATGAATCTGACGTAATGTATAGTGAGGGTGTATAACATACTTGATATTAGTAATACAGTGAAAAGCAGTGCGATGTGACAAACAATAAATTCACAATGACACAGGCTGTCCTGAAATGACCATTGACCTCAACTACAAGCTTTTTAAGTTTTTACAAGCTTACTAACTATGGCATCAGTCCTTGTTAAAATATTGTGTAAAACATGATTTCACAATCTGACCCCTGGTGAACTCAAACGACCATTGACCTCCACTCACAAAATTTGCACATACATTTGTACGTACATACACAACATTTCTTGTACTAAATGTGACAACTACATACCAAGTATGCGATCTGTCCAAGCTTCCCTTACGATATTATGTTTAGAGAGATGTGTTACTGTTAGTGTGGAGAGACAGGTAAGATCGAAATGAAGTAAATGTTGGGCATTTGCTGACTTCAAATGACCTCTGATCTCCACCAAAAGCAACAATATGCTTCTTAAATTTAATATGATACATCTACAAACATGTGATCTTTCCTTACTTGCAATGTCACGTTTACAAGGTTGTCACGATATGACCTGTTGTCCTCAAACGACCTTTGACCTACACCAACAATATTAGGCTTCCTGCACATGCTCAATGTGGTACGTCTACACAGTAAATATGAATTGGTCCGACCTTCCCTTCTTGAGATATCGTGTTTACAAGGTTTTCAAAATTTGCCCTCTGGTGACCCCAAAAGAACTTTGACATCCACCAAAAACAATAGGCTAGTTGTACTCAATAGGGTTCGTCTCAACACTAAATATGAGGTTTGCCAATGCCCTCCTTCTTGAGATATCGGGTTTACAATGTTTTCACAATTTGACCCCTGGTGACCCTAAATTACCTTTGACCTCCACAGAAAACAATAGACTTCCTGTACTCAATGTGGTAATTCTACACATTAAATATGAGGTTTGCCCAAGCTTCCTTTCTTGAGCTATCAAGTTTATAAAGTTTTGAACATTTGACCCCTAGTGACCCTAAATGATCTTCGACCTCCACAGAAAGCAATAGGCTTTCTGTACACAATGTTGTACGTCTACACACTAAATAGGAGGTTTCCCCAAGCTTCCTATCTTGAGTTATCGTGTTTACATGGTTTGACAATTTGACCCCTAGTGACCCTAAATGACCTTGACCACCACAGAAAACAATAGGCTTCCTGTACTCAATGTGGTACTTCTACACATTAAATATGAGGTCTGCCCAATCTGCCTTTTTTAAACTATCATGTTTTCTGGGTTTTCACAATTTGACCCCTAGTGACCCTAAATGACCTTGACCACCACAGAAAACACTAGGCTTCCTGTGCTCAATGTGGTACTACTACACATTTAATATGAGGTTTGCCCAATCTTCCTTTTTTAAACTATCATGTTTTCAGGGTTTTCACAATTTGACCCAAGTGACCCTTAATGACCTCTACAGAAACCAACATGCTTTCTGTACTCAATGTGGTACTTCTACACATTAAATATGAGGTTTGCCCAATCTTCCTTTTTTAAACGATCATGTTTTCAAGGTTTTCACAATTTGACCCCTAGTGACCCTAAATGACCTTGACCACCACAGAAAACAATAGGCTTCCTGTACTCAATGTGGTACTTCTACACATTAAATATG
>KN888366.1:32507-44564 GCA_000934455.1 Apostichopus parvimensis | reverse complement strand
TGGTGATAAAATTGGTGGCGCAGTTGCTCTTTCAGTAATTATAACAGACTTCATAGATCTCCGTCATTTTATTGACAAATATGTAAGTATTAACTTGCACACAGGTCATTTTGGAGAGAAAATAACTGTAGCTTTGTACTTTTTGGTGAAATTTGGCTCTTCCTGTAGGTTGTCATGGTGAAATCGTGCATTTCTTAGGGGTGTCCGAAATTTGCAGTGTTCCGAATTTCGCAATACTGACTATAGTACTAGTACTAGGCCTATTGGTTGTCAATGATAAAATAAAATGACAAAATACATGTGACATTCCAATTAAACAATTAATTTTTTTATCATGAACGCAATATTGATGTTTTGAAGGTGATGAAAAGTATCTAGATGCTGAACTTGTACTGTGCTGTTGCCATCTCATTTCCTGCTGAAGGCCTAGCCTACTTCCATAGCAGAACCACTTCTGTACGCTCTATAGGCCCTAGCCTACAGTAACTCACTGTCTTGCAAATCGCCACCTCCTTCTTTCAGAGATTTTCTAAACTCCCTTCCATCCTGTGCTTTCTGCACTTTTGGTGGATTTTGATCTGGTTCATCAGAGACACTCTGGTTTGCTTGATCTTCAGGTGCATCAAGACTTCTCTTTCTTGATTTGCGATGACCGTCTTCCCTCATGTTGTCGACGGGGGCTGCCATTTTGCTTTTGAAGACAGGTGTATATATATGTTGCGACATAGTATAAACAATGTTATGAATACTTAAAACAGGAGGTAAGCCGACGTACTAGTTGCTACTACGTAGCGTCTACTTCTAAAAATCTTCCAATCGCACTACGGCTAGCAGGCTGATTGAAAGGTAAGTTCAATTTGTCGAGGCACCGTTTTATCATTGCAGAAAATGAACTGAATCCAAATTAGTCATACTGCATCTATCCACACCTTTGTATCGCATAATTTTGGAGACGTTTGAAGTCACATTGAAAGCAATCACGAAGTAAGGTAGGCCAATATTTTGTATAGACCCAAATGGTTACTGCCGAATCTATGGGCCTTTGTATCACCACGCATACACTGTTTAGGAGAGGTTGTATCAGGCAATGGAGCTCCCTTATATTAGTGATTGCAGTAGGCCTACACATTGGATTGTAATATGATAATATTAGGCCGAAATTAATGGATCCCTTACTTTAATACATATGCTAGCCTTTTTCTATACAATATACTTTGCCTATGCCTCGTTAAAGGAATTTGTTCAAATTTTGTGGCAGTCTATTGGGTATATACAGTATGAAAAACTCCATAATTTTTTCATTGCCCCAGAAGTGAAATTTTGAACCTAATTATTTGGAACAGTGGAGAATGACTGTGACATTAACGCGGGACTTCGTTTTGGGGTCTGCAGGGACGCTATCATTGTACTGTAGCAAGGAAGTTTAAAGGCATTGAGGCCTCGCCCCAAACCGCATGCCGCGCTCTGAAAAAGGATAACTTTCCATTGCTTGCAAATGAAGTTTTCTGCTTGTCGCTACAAAATGCAGACAGTTATGAAACGTGATACCTTGTTATCTTTAGCTGGACCTGAGATGTCCATCGCTGTATCGTTTGTGCACTGTGCTGTGGGTATTGACAGCAGCTGTATGTACTGACTGTACATTAGTGTCTAATTACCGAAGGTACTGACTGCAGTGTCTAATTACCGAAGGTAGCAAGCTGTGTGCGTATTTTCTGGGATCGATGGTTGTGTCTAACACTTCTGTTACACCTCATTCGAAACTAGGTCAGATTACCGTTATTAGATGTTTCTTTTTTCGCGAGTCTTCACACCCTTTAAAATTTCTGAAAGTAAAATAGTGATTTAGATGGAAACTTCCAGTGACGTTGCAAGTTAGCAATCTTTTGGAGAGTTAAAACATTCCAGAATTCCATAACTAGTTCTTCTTCATAATATGTTGTTCAGATATATGTTATTTGAGAGATTTTGTTAATCACAGAGGTACGCGAAGTCTGTACACATTCCTGTGTATTGTATCAATGCCAAGCTTAGAGTGAGATCAGATCGAGTGCCGAACTGATGTCACGTCTCAACATTATAGGGTCATGAGTTACTGTAGATTCGCTCAAGGCGCTCAAGTTTGCACAAAGCCTGCATGTGTGTATGTACGTGACACAGCATGGATAGTGACAGATGCTCGCAGTCTCTATATATGCATAAGAACACATTTGTGGTTTATGTTACTTGAGCTAGAAATTTCCATGACAACAAGGTTTACCTCAGTAATTAGGGGCGTCCAGAACTTTAAATTGGATAATCGTGTATGTAGATCATGTTCCGGGAGTTTCTGTTAGTCTAGTTACATGCCTTTTGAGGATATATAAATCACGCATTTAAGAGTAATTCAAGCATGGGATGAGCAAATGAATGAACAAAATATATTTATTTCCGTTGTATTATTGTTATTTTGTTTGTTTCTTAAAACTTTAATGTCCTTTTTACTCTATTTCTTTGTGCAATTCTTGCGATCCCACCCGCTCGCCTCTAAAGACAAGGCCTGATATAGGGCTGGGAGGTGGGGTGGGGGTGGGGTGTGGGTGTCCAGTTGACTCCTTCTGAACCGTTAGAAGGGTCATCCTCACTTAGACAAGTTTGTATATGAATCACCTGAATTGTAGTACTGTTGATGTTTTCTTTAGCTCTAGTGCTAACTATGGGTCACAATGATTGTAACTTAGTCATGCCTCATGTGAATCCATTGGGCATTGGGCAAGGTGCATTTCCCTTGTGGGTTTCCAGTGAGCAAAAGTTCTAGAAAAGTGGGGAATGGATTAATTCATCTTATACTGTACCTCTGTAGGGGAAACTTGACAAAGTGGCATATGTTAATACAATTTGCAACCCTCAATCACTGCACTGTAAAACTTGAAGAAATGATTGATGATTGAGCTTTAATATATGATGAACCAGTTTGGTGAATATCCATTATGGTTGTTATCAAACTTTGACAAGTTACTTGGGTGATTTAACAATTATTGTGTTCATTGTTCAGTTAGGACCTTTTGACTAGGGTTCAGTTAGGACCTTTTGACTAGGGTAAAACCAAATCTTTTGTTTGAAAAAAATAGATCATAGAGTAGTTGTAAAGATATATAACATTATATAATATACTGATTAAAAGTAAGTTGGCCTGACGTTTCGATCCTAGCAGGATCTTCTTCGAAGGCTAAATGACAAGTAACAGTAACAGAAGGGACAAAAACACGCACTGAATACAGACAGGTTAATGAGCATGGTGAACAACAAAGAGATAATTGTTTGGGGATTAATAGACAAGGGATGGAGAGAAGAAAGAAAGAAACCAACAGGGGAAGAGGAGAGGTCGGAGATAAACAGTGGAGGGACAAAGAGAGGATTAAGGGAATGGGGAAGGTAGGGAATAAACTAGAGAAGGACAAAGACAGAAAGGTTTGGAGAAAAAAGGGTGGAAGAGAGCTATGAGAACAGGAGTGATAGGGTGGGGGGGGCGGGACAAGGGGGATAGAGTGGGGAAATATACCTTAGACTCAGACCTACTGTATGCATAGTTTGTTTTGTTGTGTGTTCAGTCTGTATGAATTCTTTTTGCAGAATTCCTTCATTATTTTAAGGGGAGTGAAGAGACATAAAAACCTGAGCTGATAGAATTCATCTGCACCTGTATTAGTGAAAGTTGATGAAGAAACACCTGTCATGGAGTTTTCATGATTTAAGATGTTAAGAGTACTGTATCTTATTTATGATCAGAGTTTGGGTACTGTATCTGCAGTTTTCTTAATTACAAGTTAAAAGTTGTCAATTTTTTCATTTTCTTATCTATTTCTATCTGCAGATTCTTCTCAATTTTGCCCTGTGTTTTTAATTATATGATGAGACAATGATTCCTAGAAGATGGAGGTCACTTCGTTGCGTCGCTGGATTTGTGGTCATTTTATTTGTTTTAGGATGCATGGTGGCTATCGCAAACATAACCCAAGTAGTCGACTTTGAAGGTCGGTTGTCAGCGTTTGAACCCTTCGAGGGAAAGGAGCCAAAGCCTGCTCTAAAGAGGAAAGGGAAATTCCTTGAAGATGCCTTTGTACTCAGAACTGAAATACCAAACGTTAGAGAACCAGAAAAGGTTGATATTGAAAGCAACTTAACCAGAATCCTACCGCAACAAGAAAAGGAAGTGAAAATAGTTCATGAGGAAGTCAAAATAGTTCGCGAGAACCTTAAAAATGTCACAAATCACAAACTAGGTTTACAGAGAAAAGGAGGCAAAAAGCCTAAAGCGAAAAAAGTTGTCAAGTTATCTTATCTGAATGAAGATTTATTGAAAGACACACGGGAGTGGCATGAAATCCCCCCAAATTATAATTTACACGCTTTCTATTACCCTTGGTACGGTAACCCGTACAACGACAAATTGTACCTGCACTGGAACCACGAGTACCTCCCTCACTGGAACAAGAAAATGGCCAGGAAATGGCCGACTGGTGTTCACCAACCGCCAGATGACGTCGGATCAAACTTTTACCCTCAGTTGGGATGTTACAGTTCAAGTGATGATGTCATCATTACAGAGCACATGAAACAACTGCGATTTGCTAGTATCGGTGAGTAGCAGTGAAAGAAAATGTCAAAATTGCATAACTTCACCGAATGTCTCGCATGTTGATTTTAGCGTTGATCTTGTCTGTAAGACTTCCCTAAAAAATTTGCTAAAAGTTTCTAGAAATGCTGTACTTCCGTGAAGGTTCTACTACTAGTCCTTTAAACGTAATTTGAAACTGCCAGGAGGGTCATAGTAATCATAGTGGGAGGACAATTCTATTGTTGGCTTGTTATCTAGCATTCTAGTACACTAGAGTTTTGGATAAAAACTAGAAAAAATATTTTATGCATTTATGATATGAAAAGAAGAAGGTCAGTTTGGGCTAGAAGGGAATTTCACCATCTGAGCTACTGTCACCATCTGAATTATCTGCCGGTTAGTTGGTAGTGATCCCCACGCAGCCATTTCAGAGGCCATGGTCCTTCGTATATAAACCTTGTAATCACACCTGTTCATTATAAATACTACCTGGCCACTTTCTATTTACCTATATATGTTTGTTTTGTTTTATGCAGAGCTGCTGTGGTTAGTGACCTTGCACCCTCCCAGTTATTTTGTTTACATCTCTACATATAACACTGACTTTCTCTGTTTTGTGAGAACCCATCATTGTTTTTAGTGTTTACATCAACTCTGTTTATTATTCTCTCAGGTGTTTTAGTCCTTTCTTGGTATCCACCAGGACAGGCAGATGAGCAGGGCAAACCATCGGACAAACTAGTCAGCAAGATTATGGATATTGCTCATGACCACCAAATCAGGGTAAATTATGAACAAACTTTTGCTAAGAGAATGGTATATAGTAACTAGTGGAAAGGCCAGTTTTTCCTGTGAACTTGAAATTTTCTCTCTTGTGGGTAGTACTTGATACATTCATACTGTGGTTGATGTATATAACTTTAAGCTACTCATAGTGACTTAGACTATTAATTAGACTATTAATTATTACTCATAGTGACTTAGACTATTAATTATTAATTAATAGAACAAAGAAGACTGCCCACCATTCCTTTCCCAACCCATCCCCCTCCCCTCTCCTTTACCAGTATGCCCAGTTTAAGATCATTGGCTCAGTATGGTGTTTTAAAAATGTGTATCAAACTTTTGCGTTTGAAAAAAAAAGAAACCCCACTTTTATCGCCCTCTCTAAATACTTCTATAGACAGCTGGTGTATCTAATTTAAAACGAAAGCAGAAGCATGAAAATGCATTCAGGAGGTAGGAGCTATATACATGTGTCTTGGAATTGAGTTTCATTTCTTCCCCCTGCACTCTACAAAATATCTGGCAGCATTTCCTCTAACTTGTATTAAAAAAATATACAGCTACCTGCTGACGTTTTCTTCTCTGAATGCTTTTTTTCATCTTCCGTGCATTTTTTCTTTATACCAGGTGGCTTTTCACAGTGAACCATATGATGGCAGAGATGAGATGAAGTTTTCCGATGATGTACGATATATCATCGATACCTACGGCAATCATCCCGCCCTCTACAGACAACCCACCAAAGACAAGAGGCTGCTCCCACTCTTCTATCTTTACGACTCCTATCTGGTAAATGCCACTCACTGGGCAAAGGTATTTCGCAGAGGTTTCCCGACATCTCTTCGAGGAACCAAGCACGATGGGATATTTTTAGGACTCTTCGTCGAGAACAAACACCGTTCGGATGTACTGCGGGCGGGTTTTGACGGGTTCTATACTTATTTTGCTTCCAGCGGATTCACACACGGTTCGACCTGGACATCCTGGAAATCTCTACGCCAGTTCGCGGGTCAAAGTAATCTGTTATTTGCGCCGAGTGTCGGACCGGGATACATGGATACAAGAGTACGACCGTGGAACGGCATCAACACGAAATGGAGAGAAAATGGTGACTATTACGACAGATCGTTCAGAGCGGCCCTGGCGACTAATCCATCGATCATATCGGTAACGTCGTACAACGAATGGCACGAAGGGACCCAAATAGAAAGCGCGATACCGTACAGCTATGGGAACTACTCATACCAAGATTACAGTCCTAACCAGCCAGATTATTATCTCAAATTAACCAGGCAACTGGGTGAAAATTTTGAACCTACCAGATGAGGTTTGTCGGCTAGAACGTAGCAGAAGTTCCTCGGAGTAGTAATGCAGTCATGTAATGATCCCATTCCACCATAGGATCACTCTCAAGTGTGGGATGAATGCTAAAAGGAAACAGAAGATTTTCTTAAGATTCTTAAGATTCGAAAACTATTCAAGAAACGTTGGAGACTTTGACTCCCATCTTAGTCAGGTCTTGTGGTCTTAGGTGGAGTTGCATCGATTTTCAAAATCTTGTAAAAATGTGTTGAACACGAGGTTTCATTTCTTATGACTTGACCAGCATATGATGAAATAAAACTACAGCTGTAATTACGTTGTAAAATATTGACTACGATTTTTGTGAGTGATCGTGTGTTGTGTTGGAACCTTGTTGGTAAGGCTTGTTCGGTGGCTTTTTGGTAGCATTACGAGCCGGGGACAACAAAAGTCACAGAAGGATCTGTTCATATAATTTATTGATTTGTTACGTTTATATGGTTGGTGATTTAGTTACCATAGTTATGTTATTTCCATTTTTCAGATTTTTGTGCCAGAGATCTTATGCCTTTGAGATGTGCAAAATGACTGACTTCTCAAAATGATGCACTAAGAAAGGATAATAACTTTCCAACCGTCAGCCAATCAAAATGCTAGAGTTAGTTACAGGTGAATAAGGACCAATCAAACTACCTCAATACTGCTCTTCTTGGGTAGTGGTAGAGACCCTATTGTAGGAGGGTCTCTTCATAGTGGTAGTGGGAAAGAACAAAAAGCTATATCTACATATTACTAAACACAATGGTTAGAGTCTAAGAGGACAATCAAATGGTCAATGGATGGTGCAAAACATTGTGAACATAATCAATATAGTTGTTAGGTGAACACAAAGTTCAGGAAGCAATAACATTAGGTTGATACCCTTTCAATAGGGTGATAATGGATGTAAACTTGCCTCTATCAAGCCTTCTCTTTGTAAACAATTTAAAGTACAGTGTAAGCAGATGTATTCACTTTTACTTCTGTCCACCCCCCCCCCCCCCCCCATCTGAGTGCACCTTTTAGGTTTCCATTTGTTGGATCACAGTAAGTGTGAAGCTAGATTGGTTCACTTTATCAATTACTGAGGAAGGTTAAGGCACCCCTGTTCACCATCACTGCAGTGCATCTTTGGTGACAAAAGTCCTCTGAAATACCAATGGAAAACATAAAAATGATTAGTTTGGCATAAACTCAAGAATCATCAAATTTAGCCCATCGGGCATCACTGCCCAGTGGTAATTTTGAATGGATCAATACACTGGTTTTTGGTGGCCTTTGAGCCAGTGGGCGTACAGTAGACAATACAGCTCTTCAGAGTGCTGTCTTACAATGCTGTACTTTATTTGCAACCCATCAAGCAAACAAAAACTTTACAGAACACCTATCGGAGTGTTAGCTCAGTGGTTAACACTGTTGCCTTCCAATCATAAGGTCCCCAGTTAGAGTCACTCCAAAGATTCATGTATGTCGTCCAGTTACAAGTTGTTGACAATGAACAATTCATAATCATGAACGTTAAATTTATGAAACTAAGAGACTGACTACGCTTGTCAGCTTGCGGCATGAGGCTTCTTCGCGAGTTCCTGCTTGCAGAAGTATCTAAAATACATACATGCATACCTGTTGTTGCATACAGACTGTGCTAAATCAAATTATAGGTATACATTTATATTTAAGGCAACACTTGTTTCAGTTCAGTATTGGAGAATAAGTTATAATGTCCATATAACATTCTTACAAATCTTATTTGTTTGATTTTTTTTTAATTTTATGGCGATAGCCGTGATTTGTCAGATCTAATTAATATTAATCTAATTAATATTAATCCAGTGGAGGCATTCCTACAGTCCATTGGCAATGCAATGGGTAGTTGTCTTTCAAATCTTTCTTTCTTTCCTTCATTTATTTATGTATTTTGGTGATTTTGTTTACAGTGAACTAGTCACTGAACTGTAAAATATATATGTAAATTTCTGTTTTTGTACAAAGATTTGTCAAATTGACTTGTGAATTGAAACTATGGATGCAAGAATCATGCTAACTTTATGTTAAATTTATTAAAAACTGTGCACGTAACCTTGGTATTAAAGTGAATATAAAAAGTGTTTGTACTATATTTAAGCCAAAGCAACATATGGAATTGTGGATTTTGTTACATTTTTTTGTTACATCAGTGTAGGCTATTAAAGAAGAGTGTATAATATTCCAATCTATGTGAGATTCATGTTAATTTTATGTAATAGTTAAACAGTACTCTACAATCTTGCCAATCCTATTAATTGTGTTATTTTTCTTCTTTTATTCACCATTTTGTTATGCAAGTTGTCGCAACTGTCTGTTAGTTGTCATCAGCTGTTAATAATAATAACAACCACAGCCCTGATTCTTGGCAAAATAGATTAGTTATCTCTGCCAGTGGTAAAGGCTCTTTGGTAATGGCTGTCTTCTGAAAAGGACCAGACTTTTTCAAGATTTTAAGCATCTTTACAATAATTATGGCAACAAATTTTGACGTTAATGTCCATAGCTGAATTAACCTCCTTTTTCAGACAAATTTGTTTTTTCAACATGATCTGCATATATATTGTCAGGTCCTTAAAGAGATGCTGTATTGGCCCCAATTATGCTAGATATTGAAATATGGTCAACTTGGGTCAAAATTCTTAAATTGTTCTTATTACTACCTACGAAGAAATTTTTCTCACTGGGACATTCAATCATCTTGTGTGTTCCTTAAAAATGTCTGAGAACAATTTGGAGAGTAAAGACCTCCAGGAAAGTACTTTTTGAAAATGTCTAGCAATTACAGTGTGCTATAATTTGGGGCCTATACTGACTATCTTTAAGTCTCACTTACCACCAAATCTGGAAATATATTTATTTATTATTACTTGTTGCCTCTTATTACATTGGCATAGTGAAACATGATTTTTTGGGAAAGTCACAAATACATTATTAAGATAAGATTGCAAGCCATCACCTTGTATATTTTTCATCACCATTTGTTTACAGTTTCATATTTCTTTCTTCAAGCCAGCATGGAACATTAAGTTAAAGTATGAAAAAAGAGTTCTTGCATTTGTTATTCTGTACACATCCTGTTTTCTTATTTATAAGTGTTACCTTGATTTGATGTGCTTGTCTGAAATTTATAATATTTCAATACACAGGACTACTGAATAAGTAGAAAGATATGTTGCAAATATTTTCTCGTTTATTGGTCTCCTTTCATCAGTTATACTGTTCATTTTGGGTAAAAGGACAAAAAACTTAGGCCTCTGTAAAAAAGCAGTTCAAATTCTAATTTAGAAAAAGAAAATAATTGCATAAATTTTGACCTTTTAAGCAGGATCTTGGTTAAACTCAAAACAAAAGATTTATACAAACGCTAATAAACGACATACAGGAAAAACGGATGAACATGTCAACAATATTGGTAATTTGAATAAAGAAAGCATGGTCCATCTCCCATCATGCAGGAACTTGCAGATCATCATATTATATCATGAATGAAGAAATAGGTTTTGTAATGATGCAATAGCGAATGTCATCGTTTGTCTGAAACAAGCCTTTCTCAGCCAGCCCAAATGCGGATATTATTTTTCAAGTTGTCTTGAGAGTGCATCTGAAGGTGAAACTGACACCCACCGTCCCTAACAGTTGCATACATATCTCGGGATGGATATGTAACCATAATATGATCCAAAAAAGTTGAGGTTGTCAAGATTGTTATGATGATTTTAAATTTTTGGATAAATGTCAAATGTTTTGTAGAGATATTTTTCAGAAAAGCAAATGACTTCTACATTTTGCCAATTACAACTGGTGGTTCTTGGCATGGGTGACCTGGTTTACCAGTTTATCAGCTCAGAATTGGTGTGCTGCTGGATCTAAGGAGCAAGAGGTAAGGTTCGGGTGCCAAAGAATCCCATAACCCTCTCTTTGTCACAGAAGGCACAGATTCTGCTGGTTGTTTCAAGACTCCAGCGAAGCTGACAGGTTCACTGAGCTGGTAACAGGTTGAGATTCTTGGAGACTTTTAAAAGTGAATCCAAGTGGTCATCTTTTTGAAACATTGCCCCATTTCTCACCCATGTTTGTACTAAAGTTGACATTTAGATCCCAGCAGGATCTTCTCCACATGGTAATATGAGGTAGGTCGTCGAACCATACCAAAACATGTATGAAGGTTGGTGTCTAACTTTAACGAACACTGGACAGATTCTTCTACAATCGTTAACAAATCTTATGACCGGTCCAGCAATTCCCCACGTGGTGAAGGTTTTCATCAAGACAATGCAGCCCACAGAATTACATCTCATCGAGAGGACGCATACCCAGGACTCGCATGCCATTGGACAATACTTTACGGGCTGACACCAAAAGATGAAGCCTGGATTCGGCAAGATTTCTTTCCGATCCCCTGACCCTTAAAATCTGGGCAGCACGGGATGCAAGTCGACTAAATATGAAAGAAAGGAAGAGAGAAACCTTTGAATTTCATATTACACCTCTGATATACATGTATGATATAGATCATAACTGGTAATCAAACGACAATATTGAACTGAAAATAGTCAAAATAAAATAGTGGAAAACAGCAAAGAAATATATGGCTAGAACAGGATTCAAACTGGTGACCTCTGGTTTATGACTTTCTCATGAAAACTCCTTCCTTTCCATATTTTGACAAGAGACCAGGATACATTTACTATCAAAGCAAGACTGCATTTTGGTATTTACATTGAATAGTAACATCTGTTGTGCTATGACTGTAGAAAATTAATATACTACGTGTCTTTATGACAAGTGTTGCGTTTCAAATGCAAAACATTGCTTTTAATGAAAACAAAACATTGTAATAACAAAAACAAGGCAAAATTTTATGTATGAACATAGTAAACCATTTACCTTAATCTCAATATGTAAGCCACGATATGTTTGGGTTCCATCTCTTCAAATGAGTTTTGGACTGCATCATCAAACTGAGCGATATGCCAGATGAGCTGCTCCGCCTCTGGTTCAGAGAGGACCTCTGTAGATATAGAATCTCTCATTTCATACTCATAGTTTGCTTCGATACTGGTACAAACAGAAAGAAAGTAAAGAATAAAATAAATAAATAGAAAAATAATTAAAATTAAAATATAAAATAGAGACACACGCAACACACCTTTATAGCCCTAACATCTGTTCAGTCGTTTCAATATAGAGAACAATATCTATGTAAGAAATCATAACAAAGTAAGCAAGATGTTTTGTGCCCACATTCCATAGTGATTTTGATGTATGACTACTGGTACAAACAGAAAGAAATTAAAGAATAAAAT
>KN888365.1:32362-43958 GCA_000934455.1 Apostichopus parvimensis | reverse complement strand
TGCTCTCAAATATGCTAGAATGTCATGTCAAGTAATGGTCACCAGTTTTAAGACATCAAGAAAGCTTCTTACTGCACCCTGCTTTACACTTTACTGCACAGGCGGATATAATGGAACACTTCTGAAGGACTGGGATGATCTGGGAGGTGGTTAGAAGCGACTTCACTCCTCTTTTATCTGTCTCCATTCTACTTATGCCAGAACTCTTGGAGAGTACACGACTTTGACTTCTAGGAGGATGGAACTCGGCGGAGGTCCGTAAATTCTCCCCATTAAATGATATTAATCTTTCATGCCAACTGAAAAAAGGAGGTCGAAATTAAACAAGTTGAGTCAGGAGCCCTTGGTTACACCGATGCTACGTCATATTTACAGAGTATACAGATATACATAGATATTCAAAGTGGTTCATTGTGAAACGAAGAGGGTCATTGACAGTTTCCAGCATGAATAAACCTAAGTTGGATTTCCAAAGTATAATGACTTAGTCAACTTCCACTTTTGTGTCACTGCGGATATTTTCAAGGTGTTACTATTTTAACACTAGGGGATAATTAATACGAAGGGCTGTAGTGTTATCAGTGGCTTGTATGGTTAAACGTTACGATATACATACCGACAGGTTAAAATATAGGTACCCTACTGTAAGCTAGCCTACGGGGTTGGCCGGACGTGAGGAAATGAAATTGTAGGATAAGTAGCTTCCTATTTCTGACATGGTCGGATATAGGGAACTTATGAGCACAAATTAATACTCCGGATGTACGATATACGATGCGGTGAAATTAATCTGATATCTGTTTGTTCATGTAGTAGTTTGAATGCTGTCCTCGGAAGGAATCCGCCAATATAAACACTAGGACGAATTAACATCCGGGTCGAGTTTTGTTCATTTCCTTTCTTTAACGGATGTATCCAGTGGTACATTTGTTCCTCATATTTCATATTTGTTGAGTTTTGTTTTATAATTATTCTTACTGTTATGGTTTTGATTAATTTTTGAAGGTTGGGAATGTTAGTTGGCACAACCATGGCGTGTTCTTCTATACCACTGAACTAAAATTTAGCGCCGAAACAAAACGTATAGTCTGCCACTAGTATAGGCCTTTATAATATTCAAGGCATTTACATTCAAGCATTACGATATGTGTATGGAGCCCCAACATGTACGGGAATTGGAAGTTCAGAATAGAACACAAAAAGGGGAATCGAACGTGGTTTGCGCTTTACTTGATTCCAATTGGTTAATTGCAGTTAAAGACTCTTGTTATTGATAACTTGGAACGGCATAGGGCCTATGACAAAATGTAGACTTTACACGCGATAGTAGACCTTACGGGATTTTACTCGGGCCTGCTCATTTGATCATACAAATTTAGAAGTTATAGGCTAGAAGCTATAGGCTAGAAGCATCTTTGCGGTTGAGGATTCCCAGTATATTTTGCTATCTTTTGTTTTAGTGACACTTAAACCCAGTTTCTCACTAATCAAGTACATACCAAATGACGTCGATGTCAATTTTTAAGTATAGAATAATTCATACAACAATATTACAATTTATATTTTGTGATCAAGTGTTGTTTGCTTGGTAGTACGTACTTTAAGTTGTGGAGAGGGAAGTGGGTAGGGTGTTGGTATGGGATATCGAGGGGATAGTTAAAGTTAGGTTAAACAAATTCCAATGATTTTACCGACGCGTAGGCTGTTATACAACCTTGAATAGGACTGAACAATATGAAGTGTTTGAAATCAATGTTCTTTGTGGGAAAGTTAACAATTTCAGCTTCTATTAGCTTGAGGCTATCAAAAACCAAACAAAATACGCTCCATTATATTGTTTGGCCGGACGGTTCGACTTCCTCTGGCAATTGAACTTTAAAAAAACAACATATTTGTCATTTTGTTTTGGCGTTTAATACGCCATACTGGCAACGCTGTTCATAAGGACAAACAAAGTGGTCATTTCGGTACGCCTATATCTGTTGGTGCAAGTTACCCGGATGTGCAAGTAAAGTGGGCTGGGCAGGAATTGGTCCGGTTTCCTTTTCAGAAAATCACCCACTCGCTGGACACTGATATGATTATGGTAGGCCCAAACAAAGCAAACACGTTGAATCTTGCGTTATACTATATATTCTTCCGGATCAAAGAAACACCTACGGTCAGCCCTTTCATTGGTTGTTTTAAAAGATACGGTGTTGAGTCACAGCAAATACAGTGACAGTTCGACCATTGATCGAGCCGGATGTACTACGGATGTAACGAGGAAAGAATGGCCTTACTGATAGGGTTGTACTTAAGTTTAAAGGTTAATGCTTAAAACCGACGGATCATTTAGTTCAATTTCATGCCCTATGCATAGTTCAACACATTTCTGAAACGATTGGAAACTGGCACAAGTCATCGTCCCGGAGGTGGGGTAAGGGGAGGGGAAAGATAGACGCTAATCTAATCAATCCATTGTTTGTGATTCTCATTTCAGACAATCAAGGAAAGACATATATAGTCAGCGCATATCTTCATTTGGGACTGCATGTGCAGACAGCGTCCTTATGTTTGGCCACACTGTTATTAATTGTACTCGCTAATTATAGATGATTGTAACACAGCTGATACACTAGAGTTAACTGCACTCTAATCTTTATTTTCTTTTCCTCTCAATAAGTGTGCCACAGTTCCGTTTCATAATTTCCCTATCGCAATAATTATACTGTTCTACGATCAGTGTTTATTTTTGCATGAAATGGATGAAAAGGAAGAAAGCTGCAAAACCAAATAGTTACTCAGTGATAAATTCAAAAAGAACTACACGTCAGAGCACCGTTAATAGAGGACTTACTGAGAATTGTATAAAAGGACTATCAGAGAACTGCATTGAGTATCAATAGAGAAGTGTGTAGGGAACTGCAAACCAGACAAAGAAACCCACAGAGAACTATATAGAGGACTTACTAAGCATTGTTTAAAGGACTAGTATCACCGAACTACATAGAGTCGAACATATATCTATGTAAACAGCTATGCAGACAAGACTAAGAACTATTCTGAACTACATAAAGAACAGAGAACAATCTAAAAACAAAACGAAAAGAACTTTCTTGTTCCAGATGTAGGGAGAAACGGTATGACAGAAGACAGAAGCGACCAATTGAGAGAAATTGCTAGTTATGCTAGCATATATGCTAGCCAGAGTCACTTGGGTGTGGGTGGGGGGATTGAGGAGGAAGAACATGCCGTCCCCAACCTTTTCAGGTTTTCTTCCAAATAGTTCACAAGTAGTAACACATGCTAATTAATTGGCATTTGTACTACAATTTGTAACACCAATGTAGTTAAAATGATGGAAATGATAGCACCATTTTCATCTATGCCCCCTTATCCAAACAAATTTCTCAATGAGGGAGGTGACACCCGTCCTTTTAGACCCCATCTCTATAATGGTCATCAGCCAACATTTATGCCTCCAACTCCCCACCCCTCCCCCCCCCCCCTCGGCCCATTACTTCAAACTTTGGCTACGAGCCTGGTGCCAGTGATTGTCTGAGACATTCATTCTCAGTGGTTCCTTCATCACTGATAGTTTTGTCCAGATTATGTATTCAACAGCTGGATAGCGGGCACCACTGAGAGGACACAATTCACATCCCATATTCTCGCTTCCATCTTAGTCTTCTGACTAAGGGTATACGCCATATGGTCCTACCCCATTCTCTTCCTACCCTTTTACCTAAAATATTTTTACACATACAGTTGAAATTGCAACATATAAGGAAGGCATTTTATTGGATCTACCATTATCAATTATGAAGATAGAAATTCTCAGTTCGTTGTTCATAAAAAAAATTAAAAACAATTAGTGAAAAATTTTTCAACAAAAACTTCAGTATTTATTGAAATATTACATGATTTACAAAGATTACAATTTTATTTTAGTACTGAATTATAACAATCAGGAGTTGTGATTAGAAGATGGCAAATCAAATTTCAATGATTCAAGGACATGGTTTTATAAAATGTTATAACCAGAATGCAAAACTGCATCGAAGTTTCGATTACTTCATTGTAATAGACTTCTGCTTATTCACCAGAAACAGCTATTATAAAATAAATGTCCTGATTTCTACCATGAGATACAGTATCATGTTTAAATGGTTTCCAGAGTTTGACTGCTGGTGACCCAGATGACCGTTGACCTCTACCAAAAGCAATTGATTTTTTCTATTCAATATAACCCATCTGCATGCCACTTGTAAACACTATATCTCAAGTTAAATCTCCATGCTTCCTATTACCTGAGATATAGTGTTTACAGGGTTTTCAGGGTTTGACATCTGGTGACTTATAACCTCCTCGTTAAACAATAAACTTCTTCTCAATATGATTCATGCACATGCCAAGTATAACAAGATTTCCACAATTTGACCCCTAGTAATGCCAAATGACCTTTGATCTCCACCAAAAATAATAAGCGAAAAAGTGCTGAGAGGTATTGGAAACTGGATACGATTTGCGAGGAGAACCAGGAAAGATTTCATCACACCAGGAGTTTCTCAGGACAAGAATGTTATTGATCCTGTATTTTTTATTCTATGATAATCGTAACCTTTGTAGTCATACAGGCGGATGAGTGTGTGTGTGTGTGACACATTGCTTGTAACATCCTAACTGAAATTTCAATGTCTGGTCCAAATTTGACATTAACAAGTATGATAGGACCTCACTTAAGATCTTACAGAAAAAATCATATGTGGGTTTGTCTTGACCAAAAGTAGAGAAATGGGGCTACATGTATTGATACTCCCTCTAGGCTCTCACACATGTGCATTAGAAGTTGGGGAAAGTCTTTCGAGTCTCTATTTGTTAATACTCAGCGTTAAATCAAATGGCTCTCTTGATCTGATTGTGAGCTGAGTTTCGGCGATACATATAGTGTCAAACTTCGGTAAACGGTAACATTTCAATCCACAAAGAGAACAATGCCAGAGAAATATAGCGATCCTTTTGTATCACGTGACGGCATCCAGTATTAGTTTGTAGCTATTGAATTACTATGTCTGTGTTGTCTCTCTTTCCAAATCAGCTGCCAGGATGAAAAACATCTTTAATCCCCGAATTCAAACGCCTGATTACGTAAGTCTATCATTCACTAATTGTTGCGTCTATGTTCTTATGTACAGACTGCCTCCCGGACAGTATATGCTATGGTTAAACGAAGGGGGGGTTATTTGACGGGTTGTATATTTTGTTGTAAATTGTGTCCCCCTGAACACAATGTCCGCCCTAGCAGGTACGTTAGAGAAGCAAAACTTTAATTAATAATGGACTCTAAATAAAAATAAAATAAAACTGTTATCAAACTGCTTATCCACTAGAGAGCCTGTGTAATAGAATGTGTAAAAGTAAGTTGGCCTGGCGTTTCGATCCATAGCAGGATCTTCTTCAGAGACTAAAAAAAATGTAATGGACTCTGGCAGTATCCGTATTATTAGCAAATTTGTCACATTTCGGCTTCCATATATAGCAGTAAGTCATCGATCGTGCCGTGCGACAACTAAAAACGGAAAAGTTAGCAGAAAACGTGAGACCAATTGCCGATATTCTAAGAGATGAGAGCTATCCAAGTGGTTTCACAAAAATAAAACAGAGAAGGATCTTTCAGACTGGAACTCTTGCATACAGAAATTGAAGGAAAGTTTTGCTATCTAGGGCTTCTCAACTCCCCCAAATCGAGGCAGCTCATACTAGTGACATCTAAGGTAATGTCCGTAATTTACAGTATAGGATACACACTATGCCTGTGGTTGTTAAATGGCGAACGGCCATTCCACAGTTTACTTATAACCAGGCCTCTTGGCCTAATTGGTGCACAAATCATGATATCCTTTTACCACGTTTGGTGAGTTGTAACTCATTTGCAAAAGTCAAGCAATTGCTTATACAACATTATATTCAGTTGTATGCTTCAGTAAAGTTGTTAGTGTATGAACAAAGTTATTAGGGCCTAGTTCTTTTCGTTTTGTTTACCCAGTTGTCATAACAAATTTTTGTGAAAAATATCATAAATTTCCACCTTTTATCGCTCTGCCTACAATAGAAGTTTAACAATCATAACCAAATCATATCACTAAAGCTTACAGAGATAGTCTGGTCTGCATGCATGCATGGGACAATATAACATGCAACTAATGGACTATAGGCAGGCATATAGCCTAGCCTACTTCTAGAGGAAAGTGGCACTAATACTGTACGTTACAAATTCACATTCATTAATTTTGGTTGGTAAGATATTGAAGGCCTGATAGTATTTTTTTAGGTGTGCCATATTCACTACATGCCAAAACTCACTGCAGAAGAAAACTTCATAAACATCTACTGTATACCCCAATAGTGGCCATGCAATATGTACAATAATGGGAATATTCCAATTCAAACACTGATATAGAGTTGTACTTCAATTTTAGTGGCACTTTAGCTAGAATTACCAATTCTGCAGCCCATATAATTGTGTTTTTTTTGGGGGGGGGGGGACAAAAAAAAAATGATATTTCCTTGATCATGAATTTTCTTATCTCTTTGAAGGTGCTCATCTTGGCATAGATAAACCAGACAACAGAATATGTCCAGATTCTGTTGGAAAACTATCAACGTTGATGTAACAATGTATGTTCAACAGGATGTCAAAGCGTCATTGTCCTGTAGACCTACGAACAAGTCTCCATAGCATTCCTGTAACTGGATTATGGAAACAGGTAAATTCTCAAGCTGTTCTAATTGTACAGGTTGTCCGCAGCATGCAGTGAAGGTTTACTTTAGTTAAAGTCACTCTGTCTGGACAAATTAAAATTTACAAGTTTAAAGGTAGTCTGCATAGGCCCTAAATTTTGGCCACTTTAATTGTTAGAAGTTTCCAAAAAGTACTTTCCTTGGGGTAATAACCCTTTAAATTGTGCCAGACATTCAAAATGATGACACTAGCTGATTAAATGTCCCAGTGAGGTAAATTTCCTCCAGAGTAGTAATAAACATACTTTAAGAATTTTGACCACACTTTAAGCCACACTTTGGCATAACTGCAGAGCAACCATCAATATAGACATATAATTGTAAGTTGGAAAATTGGACGTACCACTTTTCTGGTTTAGTGGTTTAAGCGATTGTAAATATATGGTACAGTATGGTTTAAGTTACATTTTCATGTATGCAAGGTAAAAATAATTGGCCTAAATCCACCAACACCCTGTTTCGATCAGATATCCCACAATTTTTTATCTAGATCTGTGTACAGAATGAAGCAATGGAATAGAACAACAGTCAAGGCAAAGCCTGCAACTTGTAAATGTTTTTGAAATTAGTACCTAAATGCTGTCTTCTTTCTTAACAGGTTGGTGTTGATCTTAATGGTCCTCTGCCAGTGACAGCTGCCAAGCGACTGTACATAATAACACTGTCTGACTTCTATTCAAAGTGGCCTGAGACTAAGGCAGTGCCTGACAAGACTGCAGTATCAACTTCTAATTTCATTACTGATGTGATGATGAGGTAAACATATCTAAAACATTTAATAATTTTCTGTAGTTAGTGCCAATAATGAATGGCATCACATCTGTTATTTGTACCATGCAAATAACTGATAGTGCTTGGCAGAATGGTCAACACTGCTGTGTTTGAGTATAACTATTTCCACTTAGGTATAAATCATACAAAAAGGTCATGAAGGTAGGTGAGAAACGAGAAGTATACTGTAAATCTTTGCAGGTGTAGTTCCCATTAATAAGTTTATCTGTAAATGTTTCTTTTCCTATATTTACTTGCAAAGATCCCACCTCTGGTTCTTAAGTGGCATATAGTCTGACAATTGTCTTCATTTGGTCTACGTCCCCAAAAGGGATATTTCCTGGACCTGTTTCACTGAAGCAGTCACAGTTTATTTGTTCAAACAAATGATGAGTAAATAATTAAGACCACATTCCACAGCTAGACACCACCTATTGTGTGTTGTTTTTCAAAAAGGTGTTGGACAGTTTGATATTGTAACCACAGGGAACTTTTCTGTTTAGAAAGTGTGAACTTATTACTACTTGGCTGTTTTGACAGGAACTTCGACAAGATAAGAGAGATAATGTATCAACTGAGTTATGGTACCATTTCTTTGTTAGGCCCCTTGATGAAAATTGCTAAATGTGTTTGTGTGTGTATTGGTGGGGTGTATTTTCTGAAACCTGGGGGAGGGACCCCTTTTCTTTGGCACAATAAAGAAAATTTTAGGTCTCTTGATGCAAAATGATGCATAATAGTACATTTAACTATAATAATTGTTAGCTAGCATTATTTCTTTTTGCATTTGGGTCATACAGAGGGTGTTTTGAACCCCCATGGATCCTGATTCAGGACAATTAATGTTTGATTGGCATTAAACAGTCAGACCATGCACACATACATCAATAGAGCACCAAAAGGCATCAAACTTGTATTGTATCCTTGCTTACTCTAATTTGATAAATGTCTGATATTTAATTTAATCAATATGTCACAAATGTTGTATTGGCTCATATGGTTAAAAATTTTCAGTTGTTGTAGTAAACTGTATGATATAAGGCCAAAATTATGACATGCAATCTCCAATAAGAAAAAGTTGAGCCAGTAAGCCCATAAACATGTAGGTGTCACAATAAAAGATCATCCAATGAACTCAATGCCTAAGCATAGTTCAGTTGTACACTAACAGTCTACACTCAACCAATTCGGTGAATGTTAATTATCTTTGTAGTAGAGCTTAAACATAAACCTTTCAAGATGATAATTTATTTTATATATGACTTACAGTGTGGCATTCACTATTCATAATATTGCTTTCAACTTTAATTTTGCACAGATTTAGTTGTACTGACATTCTCATCTCTGACCACCAATGGAGGGAGTATGTATGAAGTTAACAGAAGACCCCAGAAGATATGTCTAGATGATTTTCTTGGCAGTTAACTTGTTGCCGACAATAATCCTGTCTTTCACTCTAACATATCATGAGAGAAAATTTCGTTGGCTGCTACATGTTAAGCAAAGACAGGCCATTGACTTTACACTGCCAGTGGTTCGGTGGAAATCCATATATTTTGCATTTCAAGTTGACGCGATGTGACGCTCGAAATTCTTTATCACCTCATTACTTCATTAAATAACAAATAAGAAGGCGTGTTTCTTGGTTCTGGAAATTGTGTACAAGATAACTTCTCATAGAAAAATCATATAACCGAACTTAGTCTGCTTCCTGTTGTAAATTTTGCTGTTATTGAGTTCTGTGTAAGTCTTAACGAAAAACCTGTTGGATACATGACAATCAGCCATTTGATTGGTAATTTACAATAAAGATTAAACTTTTGGCGGTATCAAGTTGCACATTAAAGCATTGTACAGGTAATCATACTGTTTGTGGAAAGCAGTTCAAGGGGGAATTCTATAGGGAAACGTCTGCATGGTTTTATTGAGGTTTACCAAACTCCAAAGTGGCTGTTCTTCCTGTGGATTATGAGAGTTTCAAGTACATATTGTTTGAAGAAGAGTGACAGTAGTATATCATTCTAATTAAGTCAAACCTCCCTGCTTGAAGGATGCTCTAGAAAGCATCGATTATATTTAGTTGCCTCAGAGCTACAAAGGGAAAGTCATCATTCCAGTTAAATTTCCTCATGAATTATCTCATATATAAACATTTTTTAACTCTTTGCCCAGTCTGATATATATTCAGAATATTATGTTTGTAACTATCATCCAATTTCATGTTTTGATTTTTACTTCATTAAATTTCTTTGAACAAACTTATCTCTTCAAGAATGACGTATTTAAAGTGTGAGAAACATGATGAGACAAAAAATCTAGCATATTGCAACCTGCTCTGTCCTATTTGCTTTATTTTTCTATTGTGTACTCATTGTCCCCATGGCAACTGCCTTTTTTTGTATGCGATTCACACATGTGGTTCTTTGCAGTTTTGCTTAATAAATGTTGCAATATCGTGTCCCAAAAGAAGTTGAAAAATAAACAAGCAGTCCTGAAGTTCCTTTTCTTTCCGTATTTATTTATTTCTTGTCTGTCTCTCTCTCATTTCTAGTTGTAGAAGAAAAAACAGAGAGCGATTTGAGAACTTGTCTGGTCCTTACAAAGGAACTGGAAGTTGACCTCGCTTAACATCCCCACACATCGTATATATATCAGGATGTTATGAATAATCTGACAGACTAGTTTGCAAACAAAATTGTTTTGACAAGACAGGATATTGCAGTCGATATGAAAGGTAGATATTTCTCAAAAATCGTTTTGCCCTTTGAAAGGCCTTGTAACTAAAACAATAGGTCTACTACACCCTTTTAAGCCTATTGAAACATTCTGTAATGTGTTTTGTAATGCATAAAACAACACAGCCCACCCCCACCCTTTCTTCCCCAACTTTCAGTAGAACAATTTTGTCAAGAATTAAAACCTTATAAACCAATAAAAATCAAGATGACAAACAAAGGTTTGATTTGACCACTTTGAAATCACGTATCACTGGCTAAATGCGTCGAGCGCCCTCTCTCGAAACTTCTCTTGGTCAGTTTGCAACTTCAGAGAAACAATAGGAAACCGAAAAACTTTTAGGACGAATCTCAAACCTTTGTTCGTCCTAAAAGTTTTTCGGTTTCTTTTGTTCCTCTGAAGTTGAAAACTGAGCGAAAGAAGTATCGTACGAGTGCGCTCGACGCATCTTGCCAGTGATACGTGATTTCAAAGCAGTCAAATCAAACCTTTGTTTGTCATCTTGAGTTTTATCTTGACATTTATGAATAAATGGGTCAGTTTTGGCAAAAACTGCAAGGGGTACGTACCCATTACGGTTTTTTGAGTGACAAAACTTTTTGTCGCAAAGGCGATAAATGTGTATCTTTTCTGGTAGTTCGCGACACGCTGACTACGAATCTAAAGTTTATTTTGGAATTGGGTACCAAAAAGAGGTACTTTTTTAACTTTTCAAGACAAAACACCTATTTTTGGCGCAAATAGAAATCATATAGACTAAAAGCCTTTCCCGGTCAGATAATTACACGAAATTAGTGTATAACAAAGACAAGACTGTCTTCTACTCCACGTCTTATTTTAATGTCGATGGGTGTTTCAGAGAGGACAAGAGAGGGGGCTGAAAAGCGGGCTTTCTCCAATTGTGCACTTATAAAGAACACGTATTTCTAGCGGGTCCTTTGGGACCACGTATCTCCCGAACGGAAGCAGATATGGACCTGGGAGTTGCAGATTTGGGCTGCTCAGCATCGATTACTCCCTGTTACGTCTTTTGGGCGAAATCGATTTTGGGTCAATTTTTGGCAATTTTTATTTGCGCCAAAAATAGGTGTTTTGTCTGAAAAGTTAAAAAAGTACCTCTTTTGGTACCCAATTCCAAAATAAACTTCAGATTCGTAATCAGCGTGTCGCGAACTACCAGAAAAGATACACATTTATCGCCTTTGCGACAACAAGTTTTTTCACCTCAAGACCGAAAAACTTTTACGACGAACAAAGGATTAAAATCTTTTGTTGTCCCTAAAAGTTTTTCGGTTTTCTATTGTTC
>KN888364.1:0-18868 GCA_000934455.1 Apostichopus parvimensis | reverse complement strand
CCCCCCCCGTAGCGACGCCACTGTGTACAATGACAGTGCATAAACACCACCACTGCAATTTTATGGTAATCATAGAAAAATCATGTACGTATGGCTATACCAGCATAGTAAATTACAGTTTCAAGAGCTTTTTTAATCATGGAGGCAAAAGTTGTTAGTACAGGTTTACATTTTAGAATTTTTGTAACCATCAACAGCTGACATATGCTTAATCGGGGAGGGGGGTTCATCAGGGGGGGGGGCGGTTGCTAGCCTGATCGAGCCGTTCGAAGCTGATATATAATGTGTGCTGCTTGTCTTCCATATCCTTCGCTACTTTTGCTATCGATTGTCTGTTTTTTTCTTTTAAAAAAAAAGTTCCAATTAACCTGCAGGAGCCGTGCCTTGCACGGCTCGAACAGGAATTTCATTCTGACTACGAGTCTACGCATATATATGGTCCGCCATCGCTTGTCTGTGCTATTGTCTGTGGAATACAAGTGTATAGCTAGCTACGTTGCTCATCAATTGCGGCTTTGTTGTATCCTCTGTTGATCTCTTTTATGTTCACACACCGCCACAACCCCACAGACTTAAATCTCTATCATGAATAGAAAGAATCGGCGGAATGCAAGATGATGTAATGGATGCACGAACATATCAACAAGAACAACAGCACGGAGACATACATGGAGATACTATCATATAGCCTAACTATGGTTTGTTAATACACCTGCAATGTGTAAACATCATCATATTACAAGTTGGACTTTAACCACACATAGGGCTATATGCCATTATTACAGTACACCGATCAGTAAACACGTTGTAACACTTCGGACAGCTTTTTGAACATTCAGTTGATATTTTGCGCCTCCACCAGTGACGGACACTGTGGCTGTTTGGACGTAGGTAAGCACAACTAGTTTAGTATTATCCAACTGAAATGCAGGCTCCATCTGTCTTTCTCATCAGCCTTGCCTTTTGTCGGTTTCTGTCTAGCGGTCGATATATTCTGTAAGCGGTACTGCACACACAACGAAGACATGCTGCCTTGCTCCCGGAATGTAGGGCTTACCAAATACCGTATAGTCTAAATTAAATAGTGATGTCATCATTAAAACTAGTGATAGTATTAATGCTTCGCCAGTCAACATTCGATTCCGTGGACCTTCTACCAGTCTGCCTTCCAAACGAGTTTGACTCGGTTAATCGGCTCGAGTCCTTTCCATTATTCCCACCCCTCCCTCCCCCTCTCCTTCGGTTTTAAATTACCCCATATGTCCTTCCGTGAGACATTCGCCTAGGTCTTTTTTTTTCGGATGTCGGCTTCCCACTCATGCAATAAAGTAAACCACAATGATCGGTATAGTACCTGCTTTCTATTTATTTCAGAGAACTGTCGTTATGGGAATTGTGCTGGAGTAAGCAATTTCATAAGAGATGATGAAACAGCTAAAATATGTTCAGCTTGCCTTAGCCCTTCTGATCACCTTCTTACTTGGGGTGTTACTATCGCCGAATACCAACTCGGTATCAAAAATTACACTCAGCCGTAAGTAAAATCAGTTGATGCAAGGTAGTAATATCAGGTCCTGTTTTATTAATAAATCCTTAAAAATTAGAAAGATATGATCCGAATAATAAAAGTGTCTCAATCAATGTTTACCACATTTCAAATGTTCTTTATACGTTGTTGATTGATCTTAATCCGATTCCGTCGTAACTTCAAAGGAATTGCTTTTACATATCTGGGAGGACAGGTCATTTCTGATGTTTAAGCAGAATGGTGAGATGGTGTTTTAGATTCAGAATGATGACATGGTTTTTAGATTCAGAATGGTGAGAATGGTGAGACGGTTTGAGATTCAGAATGATGGGATGGTTTTTAGATTCAGAATGGTGACATGGTTTTAAGATTCAGAATGGTGAGATGGTTTTTAGATTCAGATTGGTGACATGGTTATTAGATTCAGAATGGTGACATGGATTTTAGATTCAGAATGGTGACATGGTTTTTAGATTCAGAATGGTGAGATGGTTTTTAGATTTAATATGGTGAGATGGTGTTTTAGATTCAGAACGATGACATGGTTTTTAGATTCAGAATGGTGACATGGTACGTTGTTAGATTCAGAATGGTGATATGGTTTGAGATTCAGAATGGTGACATGGTTTTAGGTTCAGAATGGTGATATGGTTTTGAGATTCAGAATGGTGACATGGTTTTAAGTTCAGAATGGTGAGATGGTTTTTCGATTCAGAATGGTGAAATGGTTTTTAGATTCAGAATGGTGGGATGGTTTTTAGATTCAGATTGGTGACATGGTTATTAAATTCAGAATGGTGACATGGTTTTTAGATTCAGAATGGTGACAGATGGTGTTTTAGATTCAGAATGATGACATGGTTTTTAGATTCAGAATGGTGACATGGTACGTTGTTAGATTCAGAATGGTGATATGGTTTGAGATTCAGAATGGTGCCATGGTTTTAGGTTCAGAATGGTGATATGGTTTTTAGATTCAGAATGGTGACATGGTTTTTAGATTCAGAATGGTGACATGGTTTTTAGATTCAGATTGGTGACATGGTTATTAGATTCAGAATGGTGACATGGATTTTAGATTCAGAATGATGACATGGTTTTTAGATTCAGAATGGTGAGATGGTTTTTAGATTTAATATGGTGAGATGGTTTTTACATTCAGAATGGTGACATGGTTTTTTGATTCAGAATGGTGACATGGTTTTTAGATTCAGAATGGTGACATGGTTTTTAGGTTCAGAATGGTGACATGGTTTTTAGATTCAGAATGGTGAGATGGTTTTTAGATTTAATATGGTGAGATAGTTTTTAGATTCAGAATGGTGACATGGTTTTTAGATTCAGAATGGTGACATGGTTATTAGATTCAGAATGGTGACATGGATTTTAGATTCAGAATGGTGACATGGTTTTTAGATTCAGAATGGTGAGATGGTTTTTAGATTTAATATGGTGAGATGGTTTTTACATTTAGAATGGTGACATGGTTTTTTGATTCAGAATGGTGAGATGGTTTTTAGATTCAGAATGGTGAGACGGTTTGAGATTCAGAATGGTGAGATGGTTTTTAGATTCAGAATGGTGAGATGGTTTTTAGATTTAATATGGTGAGATGGTTTTTACATTCAGAATGGTGACATGGTTTTTAGATTCAGAATGGTGACATGGTTTTTAGGTTCAGAATGGTGACATGGTTTTTAGATTCAGAATGATGAGATGGTTTTGAGATTCAGAACGGTGACATGGTTTTTAGATTCAGAGTGGTGACATGGTTTTTAGATTCAGAATGGTGACATGGTTGTTAGATTCAGAATGGTGACATGGTTTTTAGATTCAGAATTGTGAGATGGTTTGAGATTCAGAATGATAAACCTGGATTATCTAATCCTTGAGCATTTGGCCTGCCAAACACGTACACACACTAAGTTGAATACATAAAATATTATTATAGATTGCTGATGCTTTCAGCAGAAACACACATTCACAATATATCGTTTAACCCGCCAGTTGCTAAGACCATCCAACCATATTGCAATGGTCTAATTTTTTCGCCGGCTGATTGTAAACAAAATGTGGCCCGACTAAAAATCCTTCCCCATCCCCGTCAATTGATGAATGTGCAATCCCCCACCCCCCCCCCCCATTTTTCATGTCACTTATATATTTAAACTACAACTGTATCATAGTAATTTTCAATGAGTATAGACGACACATTTTCTGAGACTGAGACTTTTGTTCATGATTCTATTTAAGGGAACCGAACAGCTCACTTTGAACTATATGGGTTTGTTGGCAGGTAACACATACTTCGATGGAGACCAGGAGCTGAACAATAACAATGTTATTGGACAATTCGACAACTCAACTAAGAGTCAGCAATTGATGAATAATAAGTCTCATGCACCCTCTCTTGGATACATTGATCTGGATGAAAGAATACCAGATGTGGATCATATATACGACAAGTTGGTGATTGTGACCGCCTTCTCTCAAAACCACTTTATGGAAGCTAAGGGTATTATCGGAACAGCTCAAAGGCAAATGCCGAGCAAGAAGATAGTGGTATATGACCTCGGTTTGAATGGAGAAACAAAAAAGGCAGTAAGTATCGTTTCGTAATTGCCAGCGGCATAACACCAAGCTATTTGGCGAGCCCCGGGCCGCATAGCCTTTGTTAACATAGGGCCTAGTCCTACTTAATACGAGGGAGTTTGTCACAACACAGTCATCGGCCCCGTGGAGCAGTTTGCCCCTCCATCTGCCCCCCCCCCCCAAAGAAAGACGTTTATTTATACAAAATGAATAACTCTGATTAACAACGTTTGGTAAAAATAGGTCATAATCTCTCAATGTTTATATTATTACGCAATGTTGTTTTGTTGTGGAAAATAACCTTCACCCTCAAATATATGAATATCGTCAGATTGATCACAAAACATATATATATTGACATCATCTTAGAACCGCCATGGGCGTCCGCAGAACAAAACCAAAAAATACAAGAGGTGGGCCAAAGCACACTTGTATATTTCAATAACCGGTAAACTGTCCAAAGAATGAACCGGTTTACTATAAAAGTATTAACCAGGTATAATTGAATCCTTATTATCAGGTGTCTGGGGGGGGGGGGGTAATTACGTAACCAGGATGGGTGCAGCAATGTAATGCGCCTCAAAGCACTGTCCGTATTCACCCAATCCCAACCATGGTTTGTGCTTGAGTAAGCATTTATTTTTAGAAGATGAAGCCATTGTAACCCGGCAACTTGGGAAAATCGTCTCTCAAGGCGATGTACAGTACATCAATTTTGAGACTGATGAGCATTTTAATGAGCGATTGCAGCGCTGGCCGAGCAACTTATTGAAAAATTTATTGATTTAATTACAGCTGTATACTCAGACGCGTAGGAAGTGTGTTTGATTGTGTACACTGTTATGGGATTGGTGTTAGAGGTCACAAATAGTTCTTGGCATATGCTAGATACTCTTAAGCTAATAATAAATGCATGTCAGTGTAATACCATGTCTCAGGAACCTAGTGGGTCCAGGTGTCGTCCGGAAGCTGCATTGTTTTTTAAACGTCTTGTTCTCTCGCAGCAAGTTTCAAGCTAAATACATGTCAGTTTCTCCGGAATGAATAGTTAGCTCTGCTGGTGGTCCTGGCAAGTTTAGCTGTGAATGTTTCACTTTTCAACTGCTGTAGTTTTGCAAAAAAATACGAGTAAACAATTTTTTCCATTGGAATGTAATATTTGAAAGCCCCAGTCGGGGTTAGACTGAGATTTTTTTTAACCTTTCTTACTATGTTGACTTTCCAGGGGAGGGCAACCCCCCTGCCCTCGATCCCCGCCCTCGACCCCACCCCCCCTCCATGCTGACACCTATGAGAGCCGCGTATTGGACCCTAGACTACCAAATAATTGACAAATCGCCTTTAAAAAGGAAGGTCAATAAGATCTTCACAGTTACGTCAATTCAGAGATACTAGACGTGCATCACAAGAATATTATAATTAATTAAGAAGAACAGAAATATGAACTTTCCCTAACTGAAAGTGAATTTATGAAAATGTCTGTTTGAGACGATAGTGGTAAAAGCCTCGACCGCGTTAATTTATTTTTTGATAGTACTGATTTTGGTTTGGCCATGTCATTCCCTTGATCCAATTTGGTACCAAATGCTAGAGCAGTAGGGTAAGAAGCTATCGCAATTTTGTCATTTTTCATATAAGGATTTTAACTATTTATCCCAAATTTAATTTCGAGTTGTTAGCTCTTTGATCGTGACATTTCGAAGTTAAGGATTATATAAATGTCAACTTTCTATCTTTTCATTTGACTGTTTTCTTGAAATTTCGACTTTATATACCAATCTTTGTCATCATTTAGGGTACTTTAAATTTCGACCATTTGGTAACAAAATTTGACTTAACACAAGGGTTTTCGAAGTAAAAATTGAATTTAGGGACAAACTCTAAATTTCGGCCTTTCATTTCGAACTTTCGACTGTTTGATCTGAAAATGTTGAGGACAGGACCGTATTTTACATAAAAAATCCACTTTTTATGCAAAATTATGACCTGTAAAAATGTTCCATCAAGATGATTGGGGGAGTGGGTTTGTAGGAGGGGGTTGGGGGAGGGGGTTCGGGGAGGGGGTTCGGGGAGAGATTTTACATTTGACCAACTCATCGACCGCTTCCTGTATGTTGTATCCTTTTATTTAAATTAAATGCACTGCACCGTGCTTAAATTGATTATAATGTTAAAGAATATTAATTTAAATGATTGAATGGTTTGTAGTTTAGTAATAGCGCATATGAACATTGTATTGGTGTATATTTATAAATATGTTTTAATTGTTATTATATTAATTTATGATTGACTAACACTAAATTCTCTACTATCCTCACTTAAAAAGAACACATGGTAAGGCAAGAAGCATGGCCTTCAGCTAACAGTTGCTCGAATATATACCGTAATGCAAGACTTAGAGAAGGCATTAATAGTCAAATGTGCCATTTCAAACTCTTAAGTTACAATGAAATATACCAAATTACATCAACTTCAATTATAACTTATAACCTACTTGTTATTATTATTTCAGGTCCAATCTTACTGCAACGTAGAGCTTCGCCCGTTTCCGTTTGCCAAGTACCCCAAGTTTGTGTCAAACTTACATGTTTTTTCGTGGAAACCTATTATCATAAAAGTAAGTGCTTTTACGCTGCGACAGAGATATTTGGAATTGTACTATAATATTAATTATAATAAAATAATATAAAATTATATCTGTCCCTTTGACATTTGACGATAGAGATGTCCCCCCTCAACAGAAGATGTTCCCTTTTATCCCTGCTAATCGGTTAAAAACAACTACTGTCGTGTATATAAACTGAAAATACTAAATCGCACTTCACAAAGAGTAGGATTTATGAAGAAGTGAGAGATTGTTGATTAAAGTTTGAATGATTCTTTCCTATTCCGCAGACAACCCTCAACGAGTTTGGAGCGATATACTGGGGTGACGCCGCGGTTCGCTTCAAAAAGTCTTTAAAGGATCTGCTCCCGTACGCTAACAACCATCATGGTTATATGTCCTTGATGCACAGTTTTGATCCAAAGGTGCATTCGCCAATTCGTCATCAGTACTACTATACTAATAAAGGAATGTTTGAATTCTTGGGCATAAATCGCACGATGTACTACCAAGAGCATAACGCATCTCCGCATCCGACTGCAAACAGGCAATTGTTCATAAATAGCACTACGCTTCAAACTAACATAGTTCAGCCACTCTTTGAATGTGCAATGCAATATGATTGCATTAGCCCAAATGGAAGCAAAGTAGGGACACATAGATTCGACGCGTCTGCGCTCGCGCTGATAATTTACCAAAATCTAAAATACGAATGGACGCCAGATAATAATGATAATAACAAATTCAACGAAGTGATTGGAATGGAAAGATCAAACGGGTCAAAATATAAACCAAAAACGTGCAACGAGGAAACTAGGCTATAAGAACGTTATGAAATGTCAGAAAGGAAGATTCTCAATTCAATTATTAGCTTGCTTAACTCTTTTGATGAAACACTTTATCTTTTATTAATTGCAATTATACAAGTCATGTCTATCTATGTTTGTATTCTTATGTTTGTATTCTTATGTTTGTATTCTTGAAAATGCACTGTCTCCTGATTCAAATATCATTCTCAACTGCCTGGGACTGTACAAGCAAGGCATTCACCATATGCCTCATCCAGGGACGTCGCTAGATGGGGGTGTTGGGGGTGTCTCACCCCCAAACTTGGTAAAATTGACGATAGTTGGAAAATCGGAGTGCGACAATCGGAATTTCCGACTGTCGCACTCTAGTTTGGCTAGGCCTATTCATATATTCCTGTGATTGTGATTGACCTAAAAATTGAAAAATTTAGTTCAAAAATGACCTTTAATCAGTCATATTTACCACGTTTTCCTTGCCACTTTGAGAAATTTATCTCGCGATTCTTTACTCCACCATACAAAACTTCGTATGAATTTGAATACGGCAAGAAAAGAATGCCTAATAGAACTACCGTCATAGGCGTAGGAGCCCAATTTGATTGGGGTGGGGGTGGGGGGGGGGCTGTAACATTTTCCGCACATCTTTAGGGGATATCATATAGGCATGCATCGGTTTTTACATCGCATGCAAATAACATACAATCATTTTTGACCGTAGCTTGGTACAAGGCAGCAGTTGGAAATTTCTGGCTTCAAAACCAATCCAGTTGGATTTTCAGCCACTACACCACCCCCCCCCCAATCATCAGGCTTTAGCTACGTCCCTGGCCTCATCATGTTCAATCTAACAAATAGTACTGTCGTTTAAAACATCTATATAGAGAAAGCGAATTCCGCGATTCAATATCGTTTAGGAATATTTATGTGGTACATCTGATACTTTAAATGGTCTATAGCTTGCTTTTTCCTTGCAACAGAAATAATAAAACCGTTTGATTCCTCATAGTCGAGGACACTACATTCATACAAGAAAATAAAAATAAAATATAGTATTTAGCGACATCAAGGAGAGCGACATCTAGAAGAGTGACATCTGGTAGGGTGTCATCTGGTAGGGTGTCATCTGGTAGGGTGTCACCTAGAATGGTGTCATCTAGGAGGGTGTCACCTAGAAGAGTGTCACCTACAAGGGTGTCACCTGGAAGGGTGTCATCTAGAAGAGTGTCATCTACAAGGGTGTCACCTAGAAGGGTGTCACCTAGAATGGTGTCATCTAGGAGGGTGTCACCTAGAAGGGTGTCATCTGGAAGGGTGTCACCTAGAAGGGTGTCATCTAGAAGAGTGTTATCTAGAAGGGTGTCATCTAGAAGGGTGTCATCTAGAAGGGTGTCATCTAGAAGGGAGTCACCTAGAAGGGTGTCATCTAGAAGGGTGTCATCTGGAAGGGTGTCATCTGGAAGGGTGTCATCTAGAAGAGTGTCATCTAGAAGAGTGTCACCTAGAAGGATGTCACCTAGAAGGGTGTCACCTAGAAAGGTGTCACCTAGAAGGGTGTCACCTAGAAGAGTGTCACCTAGAAGGGTGTCACCTAGAAGGATGTCACCTAGAAGGGTGTCACCTACAAGGGTGTCACCTAGAAGGGTGTCACCTAGAAGGGTGTCACCTAGAAGGGTGTCACCTAGAAGGGTGTCACCTAGAAGGGTGTCACCTAGAAGGGTGTCATCTAGAAGGGTGTCATCTAGAAGGGTGTCATCTAGAAGGGTGTCATCTGGAAGGGTGTCATCTAGAAGGGCGACATCTGGTAGGGTGTCATCTAGAAGGGTGTCATCTGGTAGGGTGGCATATTAGGAGGCTGGCATCTAGGAGTATGAAATCTGGTAGTGTGGCGTCTGTAAGTCATGAGTGTGTCCTGCGACCGTTACTATAGTGTCAAGTCCAGTCTAGTTATTTCACGTCACATGTTTCCACGTTTAAACTTTATAAAGAAGGCAGTAGTACGTTAGTTTTCTATTTAATATAAAACGCCTACTTCTGCTGGGCTGGGTCATGGCAGGTGTAAACACTTCTATATAAATCGACAGAAAGATAATAAATGGACTTATTACATGAAATTCCGACTCATACTTTGTCTTTGCCATCGCTGGAATGCTTCCGTCATGTCAGTATCCACTAAAGCATATGGGTTTTTACAGGTAATTAATATTATGGGAGTGCATCTCAGATAGAGCTGATTTATAGCATAATATGATCATATCGTCTATGAGAAAGTTTAGTTTGATGGATAGGTCATTGAATTTAAAATCGGCGAAAGAAAAAAACACATAATTATTTGCATATATTATGCAAATTAGGCTGCCATTTTGTTTTTCGGGTTTTTTGTAGGAAAATGCCTAAACACCCACACAAATCAGTAAATATACGAAAAAGGATTTCATGGAGATTCTCTTTCTAATAAGACCAACATTTTTACAATACTTCGAGGAACGACAGAGTTATGACAGTTCATATATTTGTACACATGTTAGGCTCCGCCCACTTTTATTGGTCAAATTTGACATCGAACCATGCCTTCGTTTGAATAAGATAATAAGAGTATTGTTCAGTTCAGGAACAATTTAGTGGAAATATGGTTTCCAGTTCGATCATCGTGGTGACGATATGACTTTTTGCAAGTGTATTGTTCAGTTCGAGACAAATAGTGGTAATGAGGTTTCCAGTTCGATCATGATGCTGTTGTGGTGACGAGGTATCCAGTTCGATCATGATGCTGACGTGGTGACGAGGTTTCCAGTTCGATCATGATGCTGACGTGGCGACGAAGTTTCCAGTTCGATCATGATGCTGACGTGGTGACGAGGTTTCCAGTTCGATCATGATGCTGACGTGGTGACGAGGTTTCCAGTTCAATCATGATGCTGACGTGGTGACGAGGTTTCCAGTTCGATCATGATGCTGACGTGGTGACGAGGTTTCCAGTTCGATCATGATGCTGAAGTGATTATCATAGCCAACATGGGAGCGCAGTGAAATTCATTGTTGAACTAGAAGAAGTTGTACGAACAGAATTTAGATGATTGATTGAATTGGTACTTGATTTCACTTTGGGAGTTGAAGCAGTCAGGAGAGAGCTCAATGGTTTTGGCATAGATTGTGGTGTAACCATGTTTTGTATGATACAGGCAGAAGCACGATGGCCTGCCATTATTGGTACCAAAGTGCAGGCGGATGCCCTCACCGCAACTGCCACAACCCTGAACGGGTTTTCGGCCGTTATCCTTGCAAACAACGCAGCGATTTTGACTGCCAAGGAACCTTTGTGGATCGTTGACGTGTAACAAAATGCATATATGTTCTTTCAATTAGTATTAGACTGTGTAGTTTGATGTTTGCAACTTACCAAACTGGTTGTTGAATATACACATATCAATTAAAAAGAAGTATTAAACAGATGCAATAAATATAAGTGTCTACAAACCTAAGATTTAAGACCTATAAGACCCGCTGCACATTAAGAGCCAACGAACTACAAAACTAAGCCTCAACCGCAAAACTAAGACCCCCCCCCCCCCCCTCACCAACTGGTTATGAGCCTGAGGTGGCTGTATGTTTCTCCCTACAATAAAAATATATTTATTATACAAGTTCAGATAACAGCAAAACTCACTCCTACTCTTTCAAAATTAAGAATAACATCTACCCCATATCCTAATTATCGCAGAATTGCTATCATTTTCGACAGTTGTGTATTTTATTTCAATTCCGTGTTAACTATTCAAACGATGATTCGGTGGGCTTCAAACAATAACTCCTCGCTAGCTCAAATCAAAGCCGTATACTGAGACGGCTCTGGTCGAAAAAGTAGAAGCGCGCCATTACTTTCGTTGCATGATATCACGTTGTCACATGAATTTATGCCGTTGGATTAAAAGTTGTTGTTTGAAAAGCTGTCATCGTAGCGATCACTATGTCGATGTATATCTTTATTACGTTAAGTGAAATAGCGCCGTCATCATCTGTTCTCAGCTTGTTATTATTGCAGTTTACGTAGGCTTCACGTGTGTTTATGTTATTATCATATGCGGTTTACCCGTCAATAAAATAATTAACGATGACATTACAGAAAAAAATGACGTTGCCATACTGATATATGATGTTAATGTATATTTTTGCGTCGTTGTTATACTATTTTACGTAGCTGCTGTATACATTTCTGTTGTAATCGCACATAAGTATAACATCATTACATCAAATCACGTCGTCGTCATTTGAATTTATAAAGTCATCAATGTAATCAACGTTGTTGTTGTTTGATTTTGCCCTTTTTGCGTTCCATATCGTTCGGCAGCCATACTTATCTCAAAACTCAACGGATTTCGCAAGGGGTGTGAGGGGTGGCCCCACCTTCATTGTCATTCTGCCGTGGATCTAAGAGGGTGGGGTTACACCTCATCTGCTTTCAATCTATCACAAAAATTCAGCCGTATTTGTTATCAAAACTTGCGTTTAGAACTAATTGAAGACATATCTTGATCTAATTTCTAAAATGCATCTCTTGAGGTATAAAATTTCCTTTTTTCTGGGTGACGCCCAACAACCCCTGCTTTGGAGTCGGCTTCTACACAGTGGCGGAGCGTCCATACAGTCAGGGGGGCGGATGCCCCCCTGACGGACTCAAATGGACTGCTGGCGCCCTTTTCAGCTTTTTACCACTTTTTACTTATTCGAGATTATTTACTTTTTTATTGCGCTCTCATCTACCTATTGACATTTGTCACATTTTCTTGGCGATGCCACCTATTTATTCTTCGTTTATCTGCAAATTAGCAAGGCCAGGAAAGGGTCATTTCCGGCGATCTAGGAAGTATCTTTACTCAAAAAATTTCTGTACGCTCCGCGCCAACCTGTGGTGGCGCTCCGCTAAGATAGTGTCGAAAGCGCCCCTACAGACCATTTCGCCCCCCTTGACCAATACCCCTAGCTCCGCCACTGCTAAGTTCTACAGCCTCAAAGCTACACTCCGTGGCCTTCCCATAAAGGATCATACCCATATTTAAATCAGTCGGGTTAAGTGAGAATTTGATCCTTCCTCGTTGCTGCATCAGACCATGTAGATAACATTTGAAATTTTCGGCCAAGTTAATTACCATTAAGGATTTTTCAAAGACTTTCCTAAAACTGATTGGTCTATAATTGCTTGGATTCGAGTGGGATTGATTTGGTTTTAGAATGAGAAAAACGGTCGCCATTTCCCAGGGAGAAGGGAAGTATCCTATTTTTATGAGTATGTTGAAAACAAGTTCAATGGCATTGCCGGTGAGGCTAGCTGGGCAGTTTCTGAGCATAAGATAGGTAAAACCGTCATGACCCGGAATGGAATAGTTATTTGTTTTAGCTAGAGCTAGTTTCAAGTCCATGGTTGTTATGGGGTTGGTTATTTCATTTTCCTGGTTATTATCAGTAATGACGTTAAATTTAGGGGTGAACTGGTTAAAGTTAGTGTTGATTAAGTTATCAATGTAGATTTTAAATTCACGATCATAGTTAGGACCTTTTGGGGTGTCAAAGATACTTGTAAACGTTTTTAAAAGCAGATCAATTTGGTCTAAGGGTTTAGTAATACGGTCCCCGGTAGTATTTATCAGGTACCGTAGCTGGTTTTGTTACCCACATTTGGTTCGAGTTTTGGCTTTAGGAGATTATTAATTTTCCTCCAGAGGGTACGGGTCCTTTTGCCGACGATCTCACTACAGCTTGTCTTTATTTTAGTTATTTCTTGATGGTGAGTGAGATAGTTGATTTCTTTCTGAATCTTATTCATTTGAGTCTTAAGTCTAGGGTCTCTAGTCAGACAGAACTCTCTCCTAAGCTTTCTCGATAAGACATAAGATATTATTTGTTAGTGTCCATTTCTTTCTCTTAGTTCTTTTTGAGAGGGCAATTATTGTTAAAACTGATGGAGATTGCCCGAGAGAGAGAGAGAGAGTTGTAGCCAAGTCGTCTAGTTTGTTTGTAGAATCAATATTATTGAAGTAAATGTAGTTAGGGTCGGTAATTATATTGTCTATGTCGTGCCTAAAATTGGTGCAGTTAGTCAGATTAGGGGAACGGTAGAAATTATTACTTATACAAGTTGGTTTAAGTGAGACGCTAATTTAAACAATATGGTGGTCAGAAAAACCGATGTCGTCAATGATCTGTAGGTTATTAGCCTTGGTGGCCAAATATTTGTTGGTAATTATATAGTCAAATAACTATATTGTTTGTCAGTTCTATAGGGTGAGTTCTATTCACAGTGTTACTGTTTACAATACGAAAGTCATATTTGTCAGTAATGTCAAGAAGCTGTTTACCACACAAAGTAGTTTTGGTGCAACCAAAGTTTAAGTGGTGAACATTGAGGTCACCTATTACGATGGTATTTTTTAATTTACACTTTAGAATAATAGATTCGTAAAGGGGGAAGCCATGTGGGTTATAGTACGATATTAGAGTGATATTGTGGGGTTTACAGGGAATGATAATTTGATCTTTGATGGCAATTATAATACCACCTTTATACCTGTTAAGTCTTTTCTGAAAATAATGTAACATAATGGATATCAAGGTGACAAGTGTTATTAAATTTGATTTCTTGGATAAAACATATAGGCTGATGGATAAAACATATAGGCTGATGGATAAAACATATAGGCTGATGAATATCAATTTCATTAAGAATAAGCGGGAGTTTTGGGAGAACACTATTTATGTTCAGGTGGAGGATTTTTAGGAAATTTGAATTATTATCCATCTGACAGTGGAGATAGACTTATAGGATTGGAGGAGGGGAAAGTATCTTACTTAGTTCTTCCGTTGTTAGTTTTAGTGTGATTGCCGAGATTATGGCATAACTTGTTATTTCTTTAACGTTAGTTTCTAGTTTTGCTTTTTCTGTTATCGACTTTAGTACTTCTACCACGTGGGCTTCCAGATTTACTTTTTCCTAGGAGAGGATGTTGTGTTTTATTTCTTTTGTTTTAGGGGTAGCTATTTGAGCATATGAGAACGGTTTTGGATTTTTTTCAATTTTAGTTAGTTTTATATCTTGATATTTTGGGCATTCTTTGTATATAGTACAACATAATTACCGCCGCAGTTGGCCAATTTTTTTGTGGTCTATATTTTTGTCACAGTCTTTGACTCTATGGATTCCTCAACACAGAAGACATTTAGTTAGGATTTTGCAAGTATCGTCGGGGTGGCCAAAACCTTGCATGGCACTTGTAGCATTGTACAACTGATGGTTGTTCTTGATCAATTACAACCCTTTGTTTTGTATAACCTATAGGGATAACTGGTTTTTCATTAGTTCGTCTCTGTCCTCAGAGTTGGGAAAAGTAATTTTTACTTCCAAGTTTCTTTATTTGTTATTTTACTAAACATTTTCTTGACAAATGTAGGTTTGATGCCTTGTTCGTGGAGCTCAGATTTGATAACGTTGTCTGTGACATTAACTTACGACAAAACACAGCGTTATGTAATACAGATGTTAGGACTTTGTATTGGCTCTGCGTGTACAAGTAATGATGTACATTGCTTTAGTTCGTGACAAACGCCCATGGCAAACTATAGTGTACACACCTCATACTTCATACTAGTCATATTACTATAGCCCTGAAAAATAGGAGCAGAAAATGCTCATCTTCTTTCAACACATACAAGCTCCGAAGATTAAGTGTAGCCTAGGAAAAAAATTCCTCACACTAACCAGGGCAAAATACCACCCTTTTTTCCATGGTAAACTGTGGTACAATACCACAATTGATTGGGGTATTTTGGTCCTATGGATGCGGTTTACCACAGTTTTACCATAGTACCATACCACAATTTTAACATGGTTTTTATCACTTTCTATTTCATCTTCACCATGGTTTTATCTCCTATTTACCTTATATGTACTATAGGATTAGCATAGTTTTACCCTAATTAACCACAATTCTACCTTATAGCTGTATCAAAGTTTTACCCTAATTGTACCATAGTTTTACCCTAAATTTACCAGAGTTGTATCCCAATTGCACAACAGTTTTCCCAACTTGTCTTAACTGTAATCAGTACACCACAAATTACATTAAATTTCACCCATTGGTGGATTGTATCATAAATGGGTTAGTTGAAACATACAACGAAGCAACTCATACTGTTTGTCATGATGTCGTATGTATATTATGGCATACTATTTTATATGCACCAGATATGCTGCAGTCAAAATATGCATGACAACAATATAAAGGTTAAACAGTTTTACAGTATATGTTATGTACAGTTTTTGTAAAGTAAAATAAGTATGTACCATAATTATATTCTATATGGCTAAAGTGGCAAATTCACCTTGTTTTACCACAATTTAACCATAGTTTACCACTGTAAGACTTGAGTACATTTTTGTTGTGCTGGGAGCATATATAATTTTTTTATATATTTTTTTAATATATTATTGTATTCATGTACTTCGTGTACTTACTGGACTTGCCTTACATTTAAACATTCCGTCCTACTGCATTACCTCAAGTCTTTTCAAAGTGTTTAACTCGTAACCAGTATTCGTAACCTGTATTCGTGTGCGTATATATTTGCCGTGAACTTGACTTCGCTACAAGATGATTTGAAGAGAAATTGATATTAATTTGTGGTAAAGGAGTTTTTTTCAGAGAATATACAAGTTTTCAACATTGGAAATGATGATATTCATGCCAAAAAAAAAACAATTTTTGTAAACAGTTCGAAAGTGGTTAATTTACGTTCGGAAAATACGGCCGAAATCCTCTTTCCACTCTTATCTAGTGTCTTTTGTCAATAACGATTGGATTAAACACCTTTCCGTCATCAAATTCAGCTATTACTTGACATATAAATTGGTTAATGATTGAGAAATTGACCTTCGAAAATAATAAGGTTTACCTAATGAAATAATAATGAGGTGTGACGTCATAAAACCCCGTGCATATTCTACAAGAAAAGAAAGCACTTTTTTTTGCACCGCTAGGGACTGACTGATAATAACATGCATGGGATGACGATTATGATGTCCTGGGCTTATCACTAACAATTCAATACTAGGAAAATAGGCTTAGCCTAGCTTAGGACTATATACGTAGCATTGTCCTTCTAACTTAGGTTAGCCTAGGTCATAACTTAAGCCGAGAATATTTCAGTCTATGAACATATCTAGAATTGTACAAGTATGATCCAAACACATCCTCCATTTGCAACATATTCCCAACATTGTAAATGTGGCTAAAGAGGATAAGCAATATAGACCTAGCCATTAATGTGGGTTATGAGGTAGCCTACTCAGCCTAGCTAGGTAGCCTATGTTCCGGACAGTAAATTTAAAGGCTTTTTGCCTAAATTTCCTCAACTACACTCAAAAAAATGAAGTGTTAAAATGTAATCGATAAGTGTCATATCAAACACTTCAGCCTAGCTCGTACAGGGACAACACCCGCCTTGCTAATTTTACACTTTCCGAGTGTTGAAAATCTAACACCTCGCTGGTGTTGAATTTATCGAAACTTGCAAGTGTCATTGTCACACCCAGTCCCCTACATTTAGCACTTCAAAGGTGTTAATTACTCAGTTGATGGGAGCGCTGAAGTAACACCACATGTCTGGCTATTCTTACACTTTGTGCGTGTTAAATATAGCCAACACCTTACTGATGTTCAATTGACACTTGCAGGTGAAATTGCAAACCCCTATCCCCTATATAACACTTACATTCAGAAAACGTTTTACACAGGTTAAGTAAAATTTTACTTAATTTTCATGTCAAATAAGAACACTAAAAAATTTAATTAAAAATTACTTAACTGCTGGTTTGTAAAGTTTTACATGTTTATTATGTAACGCAATTACAATACTGCTATGTAAAATTTTGCCAGAGAAGTTTACATAGCACCCTTTCAGTAAATATTTTACACAGGTTTTAGGTTAATTATTACCTAGTAATTAGGTAAATAATATATGGATGCATGTTTGAATCGCTCACAGCAGAAAGGTACATTTAAGAGAGAGCAAAAAGCAATGACAACACAAACAATTCAGAATGTGCGATTTTCAGCAATTAAACACCCTACTCCCTTCCTATTCCAGAGGTCTATATATCATATCACATTAAATGTAAAATGAACAATTTAGGCTATAAAAGTATTGTCTTGTGGAATTAAGTCAACTTAAAAGTGCCAACATTTCCAATTGCTACAGTGCAGTTACTTGGTCTTTGTTGTTTGCGCATGCCTTTTGGTATTCCAGATTAAACACAAAGAAACAACTCTTCCCAAAGTCAATTTCAAATAAGCAACAACTTTAGAAAAATTCTGATCCATGGGATGAGGAAACATGGAGTGCTGTCTATGATGACTGCTACACTACAGTGACTATGTATTTGTTGTTGGCACATGCCTTTTGGTATTGCAGATTAAACACAAGAAACAACTCTTCCCAAAGTCAATTTCAAATAAGCAACAACTTTTGATATATGCTGATCCGTGGGATGAGAAAACGTGGAGTGCTGTCTATGATGACTGCTACACTGCAGATACTTTGTCTTTGTTGTTGGCCCATGCCTTTGGTATTACAAATTAAACTCAAAGAAATAACTCTTCCCAAAGTCAATTTCAAATAAGCAACAACTTTAGATACATTCTGATCCGTGAGATTAGAAAACGTGGAGTGCTGTCTATGACAACTGCTAAACTGCAGTTACTTTGTATTTTTTGTTGGCACGGTAAGCATGAAAATCTCGAATCTGGTTGCACTTCACACCACCAGGCAACTGGTAGACAACTTTTTGGAAAAATTCCCAGGCACCAAGACATGCAATTTGGTATAATTCAGATTAAACACGTAGAATGATTTGAAGCACATCAATGGCTTCATAAATGTCTTCTGGGGTAGGGCATGTCTCTCGATGATCACAAATGACTGCTTGGCATGTATTTTGCTTCCTCCAAGAAGTAACACATATGGCTGAGGTCTTTCTGAAATCTTTTGCAAATATAATTCCAAGTCGATGCTTCCTAAGTAACAACAAAGAAAAGAAAAAAAAAATCCCATCATAATGAAGTTGCTTTAAAACCTCCTTGGAGCATAAGCAGTTATTTACATGTACCCCTCACAAAACATTGACATTCCTAAAGAAAATGCCCACAATTTAATCAGTTGTGATTCTAACTTCTTCAAGTACGTTTGAAACTAGAAAGCCAGATGGCCTTTATTCCTTGTTAAAACAGGAACTTGCATTAAACATTCATCAGACAATGTAGGCAACTTTTACAACCAATGCATCATGTT
>KN888362.1:19686-33758 GCA_000934455.1 Apostichopus parvimensis | reverse complement strand
TCACCTGCCATGCTAAAAAGGTGAGTGGATATTGCCAGAAATGATCCTTAATTTGCCTAATAGTAATTTACAAATAGTTGTAATCTTGCAAAGGTATGTAACGATTACAAATGACCAGTACATAAAGCAACAAACAAACATTGGCTTGTGACTGGATATGTCCAGGTTTGAAGTCTTTAAAGACTCCTGTAGTCGCTGAGTACCTTCTGCGAACTCCTTGATTCTTTTAGCCACTGCAGAGAGGTTGCCATGAAGTGATGACATTTCCTTTCCAGTTACTCTCTCAAACTCTCTCTCTGTAACTGAAATAAGATTAAATAGGATAAGGAAGTTTTCTCATGCAGCATAATTGAACAAGGTGGCCCGCACACACACACACCGAATCATAAAAAGAAAACCAACAAGAGCCCAAACGGGCACTATGTTTCCTGGCAAAGTGGAATATTGCTTCCAGCAAGGAACCTAAAACCTAAAAAACCTAAAACGTTGCAGTGAGTCCTGCATTATTGTATTTATTACCATATATTTCTGCTTGACATATTTTAAACAGGTAATCCACAAGGCTATGTTATTCCTTGCCTTGTTTGCTCACACTCATCTGTGAACACTAACAAATGTTCCAGAGGTATACTATAGGGAGGTCCTTAGAATGACACTGATTCTGATTGGGAATATATCCCGAATTACAATGCAACATTTCATATTTTTTAACCTACCTGACTTTTGATTTCTGCTCCGATCAAGAGTGTTATCTACTCATTGTAGAATAGTGTCAAATATGATGATCACACCAGTTATGATAAAGATGTCAGTTTCTGATTTGATAAACACATATGATGTTGGCCTCTGCTGAATCAACAGACATTTTCAACTTCTTCTTCTTCTTATTATTATTATTATTAGTTTTTTTAATAATAATATTAAAAAAATATCAGAAAAAAATGGAGTAAAATGTTTAATTAAAACATGTTGCAAAATATAGCAACCCATTCCTTAGACCTCTACCCCAGGACGGCGATCAATAATATAAAAATTCACCCCTCCCCTCCCACCCCATTGAAAAAAGGCTTGTAGGGGCATGCTATTATTATTAGGTAACAACTGGTAAACTTTATCTGACCTGCACAATCTTTTATATATTCTATATATACATATGTAGAATAAGAATATGCTTATGTCACGATTACCGATTGGAAAAGAAATAAATAGATCGAGTAAATACAGTGATATCTTTTATTTATTTTGATGCCGATGATCAAAGTCTGTAATTAGTTCAACGGACTATTCGGCTAATCATTTAACAAAGTCAAATTACTTATCACAAATTGTTGGGAAAGGTCACAGATAAAGAGATTTTGCTCCTATGTGGTAACTTTTTTACAAAAACTTATGTCTAACAATAGTTAGTGATAAATAAAGTGTAACCCCCCATGTCCACCCACCCACTCCCACCCCAACGCCATTTTTGTTTTTTATACTTAAGGTCTACACATGAGGTTGTGCTAGTAACCATTGACCTTTAATTCTTGGCGGGGGTTGACAAGGGAGTTGAACACCCCCACCCCCTTGATCGTCGCCTGGACAGTAATCTTGCGATAAGTCAGACTCTAAAACCCTTATGATTGTTATATAAAAGTTGCGAGCACTAAAGTGATTCTCTGATTAATGAATTCGGCAGCAGCGCACTACCAAAGGCTTAAATGCGAAGGATGACATCCAAACAGTTAGATAACTGGGATAACCTCCTCAGCAAGAAGGACATAATTTCCTAAATGATAAAAGAGACCTCTTAATCTCCAAACCACAACTCATTCTCGTCCTTCTATATATCTGTACTCATATATTTCCGAAATTGATTCTATCTAGAGAAATAAAAGCAACAGAATCAATAGGTGTCATTTAAAGGTGATCGTTTCCCCCCCCCCCTACCCACCCCTCCCTCAATAACAACAAAATTGAAAAGGTATCTTTGCCTGGAGATTTTGACTTGCCAAAGTCCTCAAACATAGGGGTCGGTTGAATAAATCACTTTAAATGTCTCATTGGAGCACAATGCTCTGAATGTGATACTCAGGGTGGGTCTAGGATGTTAAAAAAAGGGGGGGGGGGTGTATAGTCCTGGTGTCGCTGAAGGTGTCTTCCATGTAATTATAAATTTAGACGTGAAATAGGGGCATAATTAGGTTGTAATTTAGGTCTACACTTATAGGTCTACACGCAAAGTTGTGCTAATAAAAACTTCTAATTCTTTGGGGGGGGGGGGGGGGGTCGGGGTGGCGGAGGTTAAAAAATGGGGTATACACTATATATTCCCTGGATCCGCGCTTGTTGAACTGTGAACATTCATGGCCATTATTTGACTCTTTTTGCATATTTGGGGTGAAATACTGATGATCTAAAATAACTTTCTGAGTTAATGAAGAAGTTTGCTTCTCACCACCTGTAGATTGACAATGACAAATCAGGGAGGTGTAACTATCCTTGTGACGGGAGGAGCCGGCTTTCTTGGTCAACATATCGTCAAAGAGTTGATGGAACAAGAGGTATTTCCTGTGAAGGAAATAAGATCATTGGATATCCAGCCGTTCAAGTGGCACCACGGTCTACATCGTAAGTAATGATATGAAATAGTTCGTCTACACAAACGTGCATGGTTCAAAGGAAGGTGCGCGACTATCTAAGTTGACAGTGAACGTATTCCTTGGCAAATATATGAATATGATTAAAACAAAAGACGATAACTGGGGGATTAAATGCTTGTGTAAACAATCAAACAAACAAACAACAATGTTCCTTTCTTGTTAGTGCTCAGGTAACATGACATTGCTGGGGGGGGGGGGGCATCTTACATGCGGTCACGTTGCTCGACATCAATGAAAGAGGTAGGAGGAGGGGGGGGGGGAGTGGGTGGCTTAACCACATGCACCGTGAGTTACGTCTAAGGAAGAACGGCTGTAAGTAAAATATCATGAATATGGTTACTTCTCGTGTCCTAATCATGTTATAGTTTCCATGAAATGTTTTCAATTTAATTCAAATAAAATACTGACGTAACCCACTACAACAAACAGTCTGTTGGCGTTGAAGGATGAATGAACCTGTCTATACCTCTGTTTTTTCCTTTTATAAAGTGGAAGAGTTTGGGAGACTGGGGTGTGGGGGGGGGGGTCTTTTCATATTCTACCTTTGCGTCTTTCAACGAGTTATTTTAATATACCAGTATATCAATATGGAATAAGGGTCATCAAACTATTAAGGCATACGAACTCTCGTATACCTATTATAAAATGGAGATGATATTACACTATCTGAACAGTTGAGCTATAAATTACTTACTTACTTACTTTATTAATTAATTAATTAATTAATTAAATAAATTCGGAATGAAGATTAAGCCGTTATCTCAGTTTAAGCAGCGTCTTTATACCACCATTGGATATCAAAGTTATGAATAGGCATGCTTTGTTTACTTTAGAACTACATTGAGCTTCAGTGCAGTAATCTCTAATAGTTTGTTGACCTTGTTTGATATCAGTTAAACCATAGCCATATGCGGCAGTTCGTTCTTAGGTAGTTCGTTCTTAGATCCTACCTTTCTCAAAGGTAGCAAACATGTGTACTTTTTTATATTACCATAAGACTTGACGTAACTTGGTCATGGATCACATATAAGTCCCATTCTCGATGTCTGGAGACAGGGATTGAGATTAGATCAACTTGTTTAGTTTTCGTGCCTATAACCTATATTTCGGATGACCTTTCCTAGCAAAGAAAAGTAATTCCGTTTATCTACATATTAGACGGCTATCCAAGACCGGATAAATTACCATGTAAAGGAGCATCTACAGATGGTGTAAATTAAATTTTGTCCCCTTGGAGATAACGTCTGGCCGGACAAATTACGCGTGTAATAAAGTTAAATGCCACCACTGATCGAGGATCAACCAAAGCTGCCTTTACATTACAAATTTAACATCGAACGCGTGGTCTGATCCTCCTTCGGTCCTAGTCCATCTCAGGGTTTAAATCGCGTGGTCTGATCCGCGGTTGATCGGACCCCGAGTGGTCGTTCTCAAGTGTAAAAAGGCTTTATACCACTCAAGAACGAAGAAGTACATTTTTTGGACCGCCATCATTGTGTAATATATCCCCTCTTTCTGTGCCAGTTTCATTGTTTATCATTCATTTGATAAACTTTGCATAACAATTGAGAAGGGTTGGGTGGGGGGTTTGGGGTCGGGGTCGGGGTTTGGGAGGGTAAAACTCCGACATATCTCCCTATTAACAATTAATTAAAATTGATTCTTAAACCATCTTTGTCCTCTTCTTTCAGCATCGAAGAATTCTCATAAACTTTACCACATCCAGGGTAGTATCTGTGATCCCGCGGCTGTAACTAAAGCCTGCGAAAATGTGGACGTCGTCATCCATAATTGCAGCTGTGTTGCGTTTGGTGCATACCCTAACAGAAAGTCAACACGCGCTGTTAACGTAGACGGTAAGTTCAGTGCACCCTCATAGAGAATTGCCGGTTTAAAAAATGGATGCCGATGTAATATCCAAGGAAACTAAAGGGCTCTTAGACTTGAAGTTTCCAGAAATACCAGTGATATGGTCGAGTGATATGGTCAAATTGGAGGCATTAGAAGCAATGAGATATACCTGTAGCATCTAACATGTCGTGGGTTCCAGCTCTGGCCGGCTAAAGCAAACAAAAAAAGATCGGGTTTTCACCCAGGAGAAGTCTACGATTTTCCCATATGAAGTGATCTTCCAAAATAAAAATAAAATAAGATGGGTTGGTAAAACTGAAGGGATATACTGTACAGTAAAATTAACTGGAGCAAAAACTGACAACGGAGAGGTTTTTGAAATGATCTGAACATCGAAAGGTAACTTTGACCAGTTACATTCTTTAAGTTCGACAAAATATTCTGGGATTAGCAGGAAAAGATAAAACAGTGACCGCTTGGTTATATTTTGTCCCCGTACTGAAACTGATGACCTATATATAATTATGAATATAGAATGTATATAGACTGTCGTTACAAATGAATGGCAGTTGAGTTGAAGGCTGCTAAAACAGCATAAACGTCAACGTCCGTGTGGTATAGGTATAAACAATATAGAGGTAACCACATAATCTTGAAATTAGGGGGGGGGGGTCAGCAGGAGAGGAAGTCCCGGTGTCCGAGGGGGGGTCAATAAGAACTCTCCGCAAAAATATGAATGAATAAGATGGGATTTAGAATAGTGCTATTCTCATTTTCATAAATGGATCAAGGAAGAGCTTAAAAGAGGGTCCAATGACATACATGTTCCCGGGAACCGACCAGCATGGCTCTCGAAGACCCTGGTTGCTCAACAAGTATTATTTGGTATAGGTGTAGATAGTGGCTTCGAAAGTCAAGTTGCGATCCTTAGAAGCTTAAGAGAAACCCATTTTGCTTTTTTCCCCTTCATTTTTATACTTTATTATATTATGAAGAATGAGAATAACTTATTCTTTATCTCACAATACGTCAGTGCCTTAGTTGACCCTGGGCCCCGGAACTGTACCCCCTTCTCTTACCCCCTCCCCATCTGACTATAAGCGACTCGTTTTCCAGTATGGTTTTAATTATCAATACTGTTTCCTTCTTATCTTTTTTTCCCCTTTCAAATATAGGAACAGAAAATGTAGTGAACGCCTGTATTGAACAGAACGTTGAATGTCTAGTCTACACGAGTTCTATTGAAGTAGCCAACGATCTTAAAAAGCCTAGTGTTAACGCCTCCGAGACATCGGTTACAGTTCCCCCTATCAACTCAATCTTTCATGTTTATTCCCAGTCTAAGTACGATGCCGAGAAAATGGTTCTGAGTGCCAACAATAAACCATTAAAAAACGGTAAAAAATTAAGGACGTGCGCTTTGAGACCTTGTGGCATTTACGGGGAGGGAGAACATCTTCTAACAACAAATTTGGGGTATTTTCTAAATGCTGGGGTTGCATTCCGCATAGGTGAACCGAGCGGGAAGAGTCAATATGCATACGCTGGGAATCTCGCATACTCATACGTATTGGCTGTCAAATCCCTCCTATGGCCCGACGAGAAGACAGATATTAGTGGAGAAGCGTTCTTCTTAGGCGACGACACCCCTATTTATAGTATTGGGGAACTCGTCGCACAGTTTGCAAAGGCTTTAGTGGCCGACATAGGTACGGCAGCACCACCATACTGGCTCATGTATACGATTGCTTTCTTCCTTACCGTCATGTCTTGGCTAGTATCCAATTTAACATATTGGGAGATGCCTTTTCACACCAATGCTGTGCGATACATGTTCAGTGAATATCACTACAGTTGGGAGAAACTTCAACGTGTGTTAGGCTATAAGCCTAGGTATACATATAAAGAAGCGTTTGATCGTACAATCACATATTACGAACATTATTTTGGTCTAAATAACAAATCAAACCAAAATAAAAAACAAAAGTAGTTTGTTTTGCAACTAATCGCCACTATAAAATCAAAGAACATTCCAAAAAAGTACCCTTATTATTTTTTATTATTATTAGTTTTTATTAGCATGACATCAATAAATAAATGGTAACCCTTTCTTTAGTGAAGACTGTGTTGAGGATAAAATGTGACGTCGTCCGGGGAAGGGGTCGTTGGAAAAATATACATGTATATGATTATGTACTGTATTTTGAAATTTTCTAATATTCTGTCTGCCAACGGAGAATTACCGCCAGCCGCCACACACACCCCGATTTTTTATTGGGGATTAAAGTCCTCCAGTAGTAAACTTGGTTGCACTACCCTCTATCTCGATTTGGATGTTTTCTTGGAGGGAAAGGGGGGGGGGTGGGGAATGTGGTTGGGGAAGCTCGCAAAATTTGTCTTACATAGTTCTAGGGAGGGGTTTTAGGGGAGAGGTTTCCCCTTCCCTTTTGAGAATTTTTTTTTCGGTAAAGGGGCCTAAATGCATAATGGTGCTATCATTTCCATCATTTCAACTATACATTTGTGTAGTACTACGCCACTGTGAGTGCATGGCCAGATCATTATCAAACCATTGCTTACTATATGATATTTTCGAGAAAAACAAGTTATATTCAATTGGTTATTTAACCAATCATATGTGAATTTAGTACCATACACTCATAGTTAAGTTGTCAGAGTTACGCCACTAAAACCAACGTAAACTATTTCATGAAGGGTGGGCATATGGGGGGGTTGGGGAGGGAGGCGTGATAACGAGTAGTACTTCTTTTACCATGTACCTCTATTATCATTTTCAAAGGATGTTTTCGTCCGTAGGCCTTCCAAAGCTATACCTCACAGTGGCGATGGTGTTAAGGGGTGTTGATGAATGGGCGGATCAGGTCTATGCATAGGGCTTAACTGTAAATAGCTTGCTTGCAGATCGGATGGTGTGAACACCGGACTTGTAGTTCGATTATTGATTTTAACACCATAAGAACGAGTACGAGTACGAAGCGAGAGTACTAATATCGATATATATACTTAATATTGGATTAGCATTTATAGTAGATTTTCAATAGCCCCGAGTATGAGTATGAGTACGAGTACGATTACGGACTCACTAAATATATGTATGTACGTATGTATGTATCTATGTATGTATGTATTTTAGATCCTCCTGCAAGCAAGGACTCGCGAAGAAGCCTCATTGGCTCATCAAAACCGCAAGCTGACCGAAGTCAGTCTCATAGATTCTTATTTAATGTCCATGATTATGGGATGTCAATTTTCAACAACTCTGTAACTGGACGACATACATTAATCTTGGAGTGACTCACTGACCTAAGACTCCTTATAGTATATTGAACGAATAAAGTGGCTATAGGTATCGTATATGAATATTACATATATAACCTGGTCAGAGTGAGATCAACTTGACAACGCAAGCGAATACTATGGCTTGAACGCCTTATCAGCTTGTCATACATAGACGGTTATAAAAGACTTATGTCACTACCCTTGACGTTATTGTAACCTCTTGTAGCTGATGGCATGTATGGTCAACAACAAACTTATTCAAACTATACCAACAACAAAATGGAAATTTTTGGCAATATTTTTCTCTTCTTAACTGTAGAAATAGAGACTTGATTATCCAAACCTATGAACGAATTTGTGCGAGATATCATTTATAAAATACAAAGTTGCCAACATCAAACTTGTTGTGTGTTTTTATACTGCTATGTAAGTGCTGGCTGAGATCGTAGGAGTGGGAAAGATCAAGCGAAGGGGAGGGGCAGGGCCGGAGAGCACACGGGAACATCCTCCTCACCAGTTCTTTTATTCAAAAAGTCCTTTTTGTTAAAGCCATTCAAATACTGAAATTTGCGGCACAGAATGAACAGAGTATCCATTTTGTCGGAATTTTTAGAGCTAAACATTGTGGTTGCCCCTTCAGAACAAAGTCACATGTTCCTCGAAATTCGCAACCTCCCCCTCCCCCATTAAACCCCCTCCCACCGGGGGATGGTAGACATGACCATTTAATATGTTGCATTAAAGGCCTTACGTTGACTTATGTTCTATCGAGTTATAATAACTGCCTTCCAATAATCTGTAAACAATGCTGCATTCATATATATATATAGTACCTTGCATCAAAGCTGTCGATGGCGCCCTTTACATCGAGAAACTGTTTCCAGCTTAGCCAAGTTTGACAGGAACAGAGACATAACTAGGCCTGTATAATATCTACGGTATATCTATACGCACCATTCCCAAGCACAGTGCCTTCACAACTGGAATGAAATAAAGCCATGTCTAGAATATAAACACCGAATAAAAGACACGACAGTAAAGTAATCCAGTCCTCATTGTTCCTTTTCATGTTTGGATAGTAAACTAGGCGATCAAAGATGAAAAGAGATTATAGGACTCTACTTCGGTATCGAGACCTCGTTTGTACCATTTTCGTTAAAGTACATGTTTTTCTGTGTAAAAGTAAGTTGGCCTGAAGTGTCGATCCTAGCAGGATCTTTTTCAGAGGCTAAATGACAAGTAACAGTAGCAGAAGGGACAAAAGCACGAACAAAATACAGACAGGTTAATGAGCATGGTGAACACAGAGAGATAGATGTAAGGGGATTAGTAGACACGGGATGAAAGAAAGAAACCAACAGAGGAAGAGGAGAGGTAGGAGATAAACAATAGAGGGACAAAGAGAGGATTAAGGGAAGGGGGTAGGGAATAAACTAGAAAGGACAAAGACAGAAAGGTGAGAAGACAAAACAAGTGGGAGAGAACTTTAAGAAGGGGAGTGACAGGGGGGGGGGACAAGGGGAGATGGATAGGGGAACAGAAGAAAAGTTAGTCATGTCCTTCCTGAATGTTGAGCCCATGAGGTTGAATGGTGCGAAGGTGTTGCATCCACCGTCTCTCTCTGCTGATTCGTACTAGGTCAGGACAGCTACCTAAGGATTCAATCCCCTGTAGGGACATGTCATTAATGGTATGGTTGGGAAGGTTAAAGTGTTCTCCAACTGGGGTCTCAGTCTTCATGGTGTTGGCTGTGGATCTGTGACCATAGAATCGCTTCTTGCGGGTGGTTTTGGTGTCGCCTACATGCTGGATGCCGCAAACTCTACAAGGGGTCAGATAGATGACATTAGTGGTTGTACAAGTGATGTGACCCTTAGTATTGTGTGTGAGTTGCATGCTGTGGCTGGTGATGGAATTGGATTCAACAATGTGGTGGCTGCAGACGATGCATCTCGAAGTACGATCACATTTGAAAGTACCATGTTGAACTGGTGTAGGGATAGAAGTTAGAGGTGGAACAGCAGCACGCACAAGGTCTTGTATGTTGCGTGGACGTCTGTATGTGATGGTGGGTTTTGCAGGGACGGCTCGTTGGAGTCTATCTGAAGAGAGGAGAATGTTGTGATTGTTAGTGGTGATTTGCTGAAGAGGAGGGAGATTTGGGTGGAAAGTAACAATCAGAGGGAGCTTGTCGTCGCAATATCTCTTCCCATTTTGTCCTTCACTGCCAATGTAGATGATCTGGATAGGGAGCGGACTCTCTGAACGGCTTCACGCACCCTTCTGGCACTATGGGCCCTGGCAGTAAGGTGTTTTTCCAAAGCATCTGTATGACGTTGTGAAAGAGAAATTGTTAGAGCAATTGCGACGAAGACGAAGTGCCTGACTGTAGGCAATTCCAGGCTTGCGGTGGCGTGGATGGCAGCTAGAAGAATGGAGATACTGGTGTGTGTCTGTGGGCTTGGTGTATAAGTCAGTAGAGAGAGAACCGTGTTTCTTGCGAACAGTTATAGAGGAAGTTAACCTGTTGGTGAGAGTTTTCAGAGGTAAATGTGATGGTGCTGTGAAATTTAATGGTATTTGCCATCCCCGCCACTTCAAATCTGGAATTGCCTATCGTCAGACAGTGCAGGGAATCCAAGGAATCTAAGGTAAGGCTAATGGAAGCTGCAGCATTTTCAGATATTTCTTGTTTGCTTTTTTTTTAATGAGCGTTTTTCAAGCACAATAAATTACCTGGTAGATGGAGAAATATTGGGCTGACAATTTTTGTTGTTGTTAATTTTTCGGGATGGGAGGGGTAAATACATCCTTACCTCCATCTACTTGGTCCCTGGACACGTGACAGATGTGGCGTTGCACTGATCAACGACTATTCGCGATGTTTCACTGTATAACAAATATGTTGACACGATTTTTTTTGGGCAATTTCATTCTTAATACTGTATTTTGATGTACACATTGAGGATGTATGGATTGTGTGGATATATTTTATATATGTAGGCTGATGTTGATTTTGTCGTCTCCATGTCATTGTATTAATGCAAGTTAGAACCAAATATAATTTCCTGCTGCTACCGAATAATGTTTCAACCATTATGCCTCAGTTTGGTCGGCATATACAAGCCTACTCCGTTTACGGGTTATGTCTTGAAATCGAGTCCACACCCATGCTCATGGTCCTATTGAGGTGACCTCTATCTATTGCTTAGTACAACACATTCACCTATGAATTTCCGCGTTGTGTCAACAAGCAGGTTACAGAATAAATTGTTTACAAAGATACCTGTGGAATTCTGGACTTCATACTTTGATTTCAACAAAATTGCAAAGAATGTAGGAAAGTTAAAATGGACCATAGAATTTAACGGGACACAAATTTTTATCTGCAAACGTTTAGTTTACCTGTACATTTCTTGCTGATTGGGTGTCTGAATACAAAATTCGTAGTACCAGTACAACATCATAAGGACGAGTACAAATAGAGTTCCCCATTTATATTAGTACCAATATGCGTACAAGGCTCTAACCAATAGTACGAGAACTTTAATCTTGTATTTAATGTTGTACTTAATCTTATTGTAACTAATTTGTTGTCTTGGCAACAATAAACATCTCCAAACTACTACACAGGAGATTTTGTTTGTTTGTTCGTTCGTTCGTTCGTTTGTTTGATTGTTTGTTCCTTTTAAATTGTAGTCTGCCTTCATTCAAGTTTGTGTATTTGATTTTAATATCAACTAATATCCAACATTATCAACCCAACCAGATGGTTGATTCTATGTGCCATTGCCGTGTTTTGACGGAGGGGAGGGGGGGGGGAGAGCGTGCATTTGATTCATTAATCAAAGTCTTGTAACATTATCGTATTAACAATAAATTCCATTATTCATTATACTGAAACCAAAACGTGTTATCGTTTATGCTTATAAACGGCGCACTCAGCATATCAGTTTTTACACACCACAGCAAAGTTTGACGTAGCAATGTAAAAGTGCAGGAAGAGATCTACAGCTCTGGGACATTGAAAACAACATAGCCCCCTCACAAGAAGAGACGCGGCTTGTCCACATGGTCCATGTAAATCCCCCTTCCCTCCCCTTCCCCTACGCATCTCAGATTATACTCCTAGTCTGAAAAAGAAAACGGTGACGTCTTTTTAAAATTGTTTTACGATTTGCTTCTCTGTTGGTGCCGTGAATGTTGAAAGACCTTTCCGAACTGATGGAAGAACATGTGTCGTGTGATGCTTTATGTACTTGAGTCAATTATTAGACCAATTTATGCCATCAAAGAGTAGCGAAGGATATTTGTTTACTGATGAGTAAAGAGGTTTGGATTCAAATGACAAAAACTTATTGATCTCTTTGCCTAGAATGTACACGATCATAGTCCGGCAAAATGAAAAGAGCTCAGATCGGTCAAAGTTGCCGCCATCCAGAGAGCAGTAGCTTCAATAGACTGAGTGATAACATTTTACAAGACTTATAGTTTGACGAATAAGTGTGTAAGTCAATGAAGAAATGAAATGGAATTTGCTACCAAGATACTGCGAAGAACGTGGGTAAAAATGACCAAATTCTTGCTCAATATTGGACGTATTTTAAAGAAAAAAGGTACATCAAAACCGTCTTAAAAAGTTATATGGGGGTATCAACCTTTCATGTAATAATGTCTAGTGTATATATCCTTCTTTTAGGATAATCTATAAAAAATTATTTAATTATTAAGAATAACTCCAGGAAGAACTTTAGTGTCGTCATGTTCGGATAGCCTAACACAACAGAGTATATACTAGGGATGCACCGGATCCAAAGTTTTGGATCCGGCCGGAACCGGATTTTGCCGGATAGTACATGAAATCCGGCCGGATAAAATCCGGCCAGAACCGGATTTTTTCATTACACTAAAGAAAATCATTAATAAGAAGTAGAAGTATGAAACAAGGAGCAAATTTTAGGTGAGGTATACGCATATTATAAAGAAGGTGAATTAAGACCCCATTTATGAGATTAAATATGACTTGAAGTGGTGTAATCTACATTCTTTAATAAAATAACTACAATACAATTGTTGACAAGCTTGATACAGTATGTAAATTTGTTTGCTGGAAAAAATACTGCATACTACCTATGAAGTTTGTTTTAATACGGGAAGCTATGTGATAACTGTAAAAAGGTTACTTTTGAAATTGTTTTCATTGTCAGCTCTGGAATTAATCTTTTTTGATGATAATTAAAGTTATTCTAAGGTTTAAGAATGAACTTTAAGATGAAGTGGTTTTTGTGGAATTAAAAAAAATTCAGACGTATTTAACCATATAAGAGATTGTTTCACACATAAAAATTCAGAGAAAACATGAATGCCAACAATAATGGGAAAGTAAAGATTCAATGGAACAGTATTTTGACTGATTAGTATATGAATGGTCTATTTTAACTGCACAATATTAAACTGATGAAGGCTGCAAGAAATGATTTCACTGCAAACTGTATTTGTTGTATATAGCTTCATATTATTACAGTAGTTGTACTATTTTGGTTGATCTTTAGAAACAGTGGGTCAGACCATTGAGAAAATTAAATTAAACATGTTAAACCTAATTTTTCCTTACTTTGAATGTTTTTATTAATTTTGGAAATAGTTTACATTGATTTAAGTTAATACCAACACCTTTTCTAGGAATAATTCAGGCCAGATTTTGAAAAAGATCCGGCCAGGTTTTGAAAAAGATCCGGCCGGATTTTTCAAAATATCCGGCCGGAACCGGATAATTGCTCACTATCCGGCCGGATAGTCCGGCCGGACCGGATATCCGGTGCATCCCTAGTATATACTAATGCAATTTTCCCTTTTGATTTCATGTACTTTGTTTTGCGAAATAGTCACCATTACAAATCTGTTACAAGCTTCTGTAAAGCATAGTTGAAGAGTCTGATGACGACAGCTCTCCATTACCGGAAAATAAAGAATCGTTTTACTTTGTTTTTGTATTTTGAAGGCAAGTTTTGGTTACTCGTTTACTTTTATGCTAATATCACAGTTGTTTGTATTTTGAATCGAATCTCAGCAACAACTAAATTTGAATAGTATTCTAAATATGTCAAACGGTGACTAATAACAACAACGACTGACGTTTTCTTGCTTGCATTGTTAGCTATGACTAATGACAAACAGTTTACAGTTTGCAGTTTGCGTATTCACTGCTGGTTAATCATAATATAGATATACGCTCCACTGAGTTTGGGATTTCATATTCTAAATACAGCGCGATGATAT
>KN888361.1:46361-57330 GCA_000934455.1 Apostichopus parvimensis | reverse complement strand
TATACTCCTATACACGGTACTCCTATACTCCTATACACGGTACTCCTATACACGGTACTCGTATACATAGAGATTGTTACACCTGCATATCTTATCTAATTGAGAATTTGAATGAAGATTCTTCTTACCTTGTAAGAAAACTAAAGAATAGTATCTTCTGACAATATTGTATAAACAGGCTTTAATAATATATGCTGAATGTTCGATTCTGGAATCTTGATTATCATACTTATTATGAATCTAGAACGGACTACAGCAGAAACTGTATGTTACATAGAAATTATGGTCAGGCTGGTGGATGAATGGTATACTTATATTCAAGCAACGAGACACAACAAAATGTTTTAATATTTAAAGAAAAACATTCTAAAGACAACTGCAGCAGCAAATGAAACGTATCATTCTGTTGTCATGTAGAGTTGATAGTTAATGACTTCCCAATTACTTGTCTTAGAGATGGGTTTAGATCCTTTAAATATGGAACGCCAAAAGGGCCACGTTATATGTCTCTGCACATAAAATATATGTCGCTGCACCTAAAATATATGTCGCTGTATCTACAGTATACGTTGTTGCATCTAGAGTAGACGTCGCTGTACTGAAAAAAAATACGTCGCTGCAGTTAACAGAAATTATGGTACGCCGTGTGTACCAAACTTATGTGGTCGTCGCGGAAACGTAGGTTGCCATCCCGGAAACTTAGGTTAATTACATTTGGTTGTGCAATTTCATTCCGTTGTCCAATTTCATTCCGTCTCGAAAAAAATCCATTGTATTATGCGAAAAGTGACCTATGAAGATGGGCGCTGTCCCATTTCCACCAATCACATTTAAATATAAGCTAATACCTGGTATATTTATTAACGAGAATTATACGCCCACGTATAGACTATGGGGCAACAATGAAAGCACCTCATGTGAAAACACAGTCAGAAAGAAGAAGTGTTTTGCCGGTATTTCTTGGATTTCGGGAGATGTCAGACTATTTCAACAAAATACATGGATGAGGTATCTCAAATCAGTTCATGTTTGGAATATCTAAGTTGTCATCAGACTGAAATCGCCACAACTTTTGTCAAAGAATTCAGCGAAGTCTTCGATACTGCAACAAAGTGTGTGTATGTGCAACAAAAGGTAGCAGAACTATACCTAATATGACGGCAAGAGACCAGGGGTGACACAAAAGATGTTACCAGTATTTCAGCGACATCTCAAGTCAGAGACGAAATCTCGCCTCAGAGAGTAAAAACCAACGACTTCAGTGACTGGAGAAGCCGTCCTATCAGAGCAGGGCGCCAGCCACTTCAAATAAACGGTTTCTACAATCTGTCCTATAGGACAACATCCGCACCCTCCCCTCTCCTTCTCTAATATAACCTGTCTTACCAATCACACCAAACCTTGTGTTGAAAAACAAGTAAAGTCTACTCCATACTTCAATTGTAAATTCCTTTGAAGTATGAATTGATATTTTTTTGCACGACACTGTGAGACACAATTCCCCAAAACTAAAACTTGCTTGCTTGATGATATATGTCAGGACTACAAACATGGCCCATATAACATAAGATAAATATAAAGTTTATTTTGAATCTTTCCTAGCTGAAAGTTAAATTTGTTGCTGAATATTAAGGCTTAGGCAAGTGAACACAATTTGTGGTGATGGGAGGATTTTCTTTTAAGTGCATCGCCTCACTGTACAACTATGGAGCTTGATGTCGTTGCTAGGGGTTTGATGTCGTTGCTAGGGGTTTGAGGGGAGGGGAACAGTCTCGTAGCCTATTAACCTTCTGTTGCATGTGTCTTTTGCAGCAGTATACACAAAATATTGTTAAGTTGGAGGTAGATATGCAGTATTACAATGTATTGAAGACCTCTCTTGTAGTTGACACAGCCATTTGAAAACAGTTTAAAAACAGATGTTAGTTAAACTGAAGCTTTGTGGTGCCATTTATTCTTCTGAATATTGCATCTTACTTAGCTTGAAACTTATATTATTCTTCAGAAAAGAACAGTGTTTAGACTAATGCATCAAGCAAGGAACCAGAGAAAGAAAATGATATCATTATATTGTTCAGTTCAATTATCAAAACTGGGTAGTTCATGGTTTGGAAGGGGGGGGGGGGCGTGGAAGTACCAGGAAAATTATCTTGTGCCATAATTGCTTTCAGCAGTAATATGTACAATATTAGTTGTGATCAAATATATTAAAGTATCTTACAAGGTTTGAAAACGGAGCCACAGAGAAGCACTAGTGATATGTAACATTAAACAAATGCTTAGAATGGTTATTCTTTCATCATGTTTGTTGTATATTTGTGACTCTCTGTGTCTTCAGCTAACAATGTTAAAGTGTTTTCCCAGTAAGATGCATCGAGAGATGTGACTGCCACAGTGACAAAGTGCCAACACAGGTGAATTGCCGGAGACAGTACTTGATAAATACAGGTGTACTGTATTGCACAGTGCATACTGAACTTATCGTATGGTTGAAACTGGCAAATAAACTTTTAAATCTATTTTCAAGGGTCTTAATATTTACTGAATGGTCATTAGAGGTGTAGGAAAGGGGGTTGCTGGGACATCACGCTGCTTCAAAATCTTGCTTGATGTGAGGTAACCCCACAGTAGACCTCAAGTACAATATAACCTGATCATCAAGAGCAAGAACTGATCAAAGAACAGAGATTTGTGGGAAGATTTCTGCCTCCTGTCATGTAATATTATGCTCATAGAAGAGGTAAAATTGTGAACAGGGAAACGGTAACACGTTTTGGGTTGTAGTCGTCTCTGGATACTCCCATTTCTGGTGCCATATTTAGATATACTACGACAAATCGAGCCTGCGTTTCATTTCTTTCTATAAGGAACAAAGACCAGACGAATAGTGTAAATGAGGTCGACCAGTAATTACCAACATCAACGTTATGAGATTAGGCTGATTTTTGCCCACCATTATTACTGCCCAGGCTAAGTCCCAGTATATCACATGGAGCTTCCATTAAACATGACCCTGTCATTGCGGTTCACATTCTCACTTTCGTCAGGATTTGGCAGTGTTTTGATGGTATGCCCATTAGTCTAGTAAGCCTGTACCCATATCTATATATCGTGCCGAATTTATGCGGGTCAAGTACCACATAGGACGTACACATAACATGCCACATTGCATATGTATTATTACTTTTATTTTGTTTTATCGAACTTAGAAGATTATCACATCACTAATAATATTATTTCTACCCAAATCGAGACAGAAGAGTTAAAAGAACCTGTCCACCTGGGGTACAAAAGAAAGGAGTTAGCACAACACTATGGTGTTAGCAATATGACCGTTGCCAGGGCGATTCAGAAATATAATTCGGTATGGTATCATGTGGGTGTTTAATTCGAGCTATGCATGACAGGTATTATCCTATACAGCAATGTGATTGGTAGAGTTAGGACAGCGCCTACGTTCACAGGTCAGGTCACTTCTCGCAAAAAGGGAAGGAATTTCTCGCGACGGAATGAAATTGAACAACGGAGTGTACCGTAAGTTTCCGCGACGGCAACATAAACATAATTACGGAACAAACGGCATGCCATAAGAAATGATGGTGTATTGTTAAGGCCCGTAAGGCCCGTAAGGTTTAGTTTAGTTTAGTTTAGTAGAAAAAAGGATAAGGAGGGACACTCAAGTCCCCATCAAGGACCCTAGGAGAGAAAAAAATGAAGACACAAACACTCAGACCCAATTACAATGCTTAAAGTGCTTGTCCAAAGCATTCTTAAACCCATTGACACTACTTGCAAGTACAACTTTCTCATATTAGAAAAAAAAGTTATGCCGAATATTAATCCTACTTTGTGACTTTTTGAGTTTAAGACAATGACCTCTGGTACAACTACTATTAGCAAACTGAAAAAGTCGGTAAAGTTTAAATTGTCAAAACCATACACAATCTTGAAAACCTGAATCAAGTCCCCACGTAACCTCCTAAGCTCCAGTGTGGTGAGATTCAACAGTTGTAACCGCCTATAATAAGGAACACTCTTTAAGGAACTAATCATCCTATAGTAGCCCGAATGCAAAGGTGCTCGAATGCAAATAAGGAAGAGTTGTAGTCGTTTCTGGATATACACCAATGGCATGGCATATCGCTGGACAGGCTTCATACGTAAAGGGTGATAGTTTGTGAGTGTGTAGGCCTATGGTAGGCTATAGCACTTTGTAGATGAAAGCAATGCAGTCCAATCAGGAACAGTATGAATTTACCTATTTAATATTCATTTAGGCTACACGTAGTTTTAGAACCCGTTCTTACAGTCAAATATCCCAACACTGGTGACAACTGTCTGTATCTGAGTGATAAAGTATAAACCGATATTGATGATTAGCTCCCTTGTGAGAGTTGAACATGTATGTTGAATAATAGGCCTATACATAGAACAAAAGGGAAATGATATGCATTGTTGGTTGGTAAAGGGGACAATGTCAACATGACGTCCACATATGTCATTTCTTTTTGTACAATCATAGTTTGATGTTTGTGTCCCGCAATCTCACTCATTCAATCATGCACTCCTCAATGTGAGCACATTGGAAGGGCATAACATCACAGGTCTTCAAAAGTCTGTATGGTAAAATGGTTGTATGGAAAGATCTAAGCAACAAACCGTGGGCACGACATCCACACAACACAATGTCACTTAACTTACATTAATATATAACATTAATAAACCTAACGACTCAATAAACCTAACGACAAGATGGTATGTAGTGTTTTCCATAGCACATAACTTTTCCACAGGTATTTTTAATCTTTTACCGACATGCAGCTAACGGGCTTCTACACAACAGGTGATATAAACCAACGTTCATATGAAAGCGGTTTATGGTTTACGCAAATGTATTAATACGTTTTTATCAGACCAGATGTAAACGTCAGGTTGGTTTCCCTTAGCTAGTTAGGCAAAATAAATGTCTTGTTTGTTCAGCCTGTGAAAATAGACACCGTTATCGGGATCCAAAGTACAGCTAGATTACTCTCAATTTACCGGTTGCACGAGGACTAAGTCCATGTCATAATTGGATTTAAATACACGGTTAGTGCTTTCTTTAACACCGGGTTAAGTTCTGATAAAGTACCCTCAGCCCACTAAATGCTATAACTCAATTATTATCTATAACACCATTAAGAAGGGGTTTGTTTTTGCAATCTCCATTTGTTCAAATTTGAGGTTATTAATTCATAAGACACATTGTACTTTTACTGTGAATAACATCTTTGCAAACAGGCTGATCTTGGGTATTCTCATGCCCGTGGCTATGGTAAACTGTCACAAAATAAAACACAGAGTATACATCTCCGTGTTGTAAGTTTGTTTTATTGAAAGTAACTTTCCTATTTCGGCTGAAATTATTTTAATGCTGCTATCTTTGTTTATTCCAAGCCCGTTTACACAATATTAACTAACTGATGTAAGTAGCTATGCCAACATTTGAAGGTTAGTTTAACCTTGTTGAACTCGTTGACATATCTCTCTAAACTAAATCCATATACAACACTTGGAAATTTGACCATAGCTCTGAAGGTGACAGTGTTGCATTCGAGTCAACGTGTATTCGAGTCATTTTTTTCTGACCTTGATTTAACTTCGATAGGAAAATTTCTAAGCAATATAATAAGAAGCCAAGTTTCTTTTCAAGGAAGTAAGGGCTAAATATTGACATGCGAAGAAAACTCCCTGTGCTGTTTACATATATACGATTTATACAACATTATCCACCCCACTACGCACCCACACACACACGCACCCAAACACTGACACACGCTAACACAATAAGCTTGTACCCACTTCCATACACAAAGCCGATTATACACATACAATTTAGCTGTTTCTTTCCATATACTTGCAACAATGTATTTGAGAATCTGTTTAACGTTCTTGATTTTGCATATAGTGTAACTATTTATGCTTATATCGCCCGCCGCGTCTGTAGTCGGGTTATTTTGTTCCATTAACTCAGTCATCCAACTGAATAAAGACAAACTAATGAATATATAATATCTGATGCTGCTCAAACAAACAACTTATTGCCAGCTACAAATCCCTATCAGGGTTTCATTATGAAGTCAGCAGGAATTTTAATGAGATCATATGATATTCATTTTGAGGCAACTTATGCTAGGTATTTTCATTAGCAAACATAATGAGAAGAACCCATATTATCGAATATATCCCGGTGCTTGTGTTCGTTTTATAGAACACATTTCCATCACTTGTTTTCTGTTATTGTTAAAGTTACAACAAATATCAGGCGTAATGAAATTTCATGAGACCAATAATACACTGGCGATGATGAAATTAGAGTGATTAGGTTTGTTACGGAGATGTCTAAACTATATAACAGTAACTCTTACACAATAATTCCAAATATGGTTTGAATGTTGGGGAATCGTATAGCAAAACAAGCAGAAATATATACGAAATAACAAATGTCCACATGTGCGTGTCAACTTAACGATAGAAAAAAAACATGTTTAGTTGCTGAAACGGAAGAGGAAAAACATGTTTAGTTGCTGAACAGAAGAGGAATATTGCCAATTAATAATAGCTTCAATGGTTTTCCAATGTGTCAGCTGGCGAACCAAAATACATAATAATGATAATAGTAATGAAAACAATATGAAACAATAAAAAAAGAGAGTCGCTCTTTTTTTAGCCACTTATTCCTTCATAGGATTGGGTGTTTATCGATATGCATAATGAAAGAAAAATATTATATCAAATGTTGATTTTCAATGTTCAAGATCAGTTTGTTTACGGTTAGCTTAAATAACGTCAGACGTTTTAGAATTGAATCTCTCAATTAAGACAGATATTCCAGGTGATAATTTGGCAAGAACCACAGATTCATTATGTTTGCTATATCGTTGTGAGGGATAGCGCATACTTAGTCTTTTATGAAATAAAGTTATGAATATACCATTACATGTATGGCGGTGAGCGGGTTATCTCAAAGCCAATCACAGAGGTCATACATTAGTTATCTCTTTACTAACATGAAACGCGTTGTTTGATTTATACATTGACTTTACATGAATTCTACCTAGCTCCTTGAAATTCAAAATTTAAAGATTTACATTTTGGCAGAGAAAAGAAGAAGCAGAAGAATAAAAAGAGCAGGAAAAACAAATCAAGATCAAATTAAACTTTCTAAGTTTACTCGAAGCTGCATCCATGCTGTGGTGTAGGCCTGAAATTTGCATATCGAAAACGCTTATAAAGCATGTGTTATTGATTCCTTCCCAATGTACGATATGTTGCTTCAATAATGTTACATATATCATAACTATATGAATTTTTAAAAGTGATCACGCAACATACAATACATATGTTATAGATTGTTTAGTTATAACACTTGGAACACTAACGTATCAACGTATGTGTGAAATTCTGTTTTCAACGAAACGCTCTTGATTCAACAGCGTGTTGAAAACGTATTTCTTGCAGTATTAAGCATGGTCGTATATAGTTTCATGCTTGTAGACACCCCAGTGTGTTGTTTTCAGATGAATTCATACCTTATATGTGTGCTGTCTTTGTTATTAATTGTCTGATTGATTGATCTATTGATTATCACCTGATCGATGCAGTTACGTTTTAAGGACAAGTAAACCCATTTGCAGTTCATTGACCAGTATGATTTCACCCCGAATGCAATTCTTAAGTTGGCATTTTTAAGTTAGAATTTTTTAAATTTCATACATTTTCCATTATGACCTGTTTATTATCCGTCTCTTTGTTTTCTGGGTAATTGGATATTCACACTTGATTGTATATTATAGCTTCAGTCTAAGCAGAAGTCTATCGAATACAACCGCGTCAATACTCCTACACAGCTTAATATATTACAGATTAAGTTTGCATAAAAGTTGTAAAACGTTCAACCAAAACGTGTCTCATTTGTGTTTGCTCCTGGTGTTATTTTGGAGGAAATAAAAGTCACAAAAAACGATTAAAATACTCATTATCAGGCCGTTTTTTATGACGCTTTAGCGACCACGAATATGGGAGAAGCACATAAGGGCTTATATGGATTACAACTTTCACGTCGGGTGGCTTCCAAAGCAACATTTTAATTCAAATGTGGAATCTTTTCAAGTTAGAAAGATGGGAAAACCGTAGATTGCTCTTGGAAGTAAAATCCACCTTACTATGACCACGAACCTCCCGATTGCTAAGCCTCATTGCTACAAATGCCGCCGAATTTATCCACTCAGCCACAGCACCGGTATGCCGATGCCCTATTTTCTAAATATCTACTACGATTCTATCAGATGTTCAGATGTTGCTACTTCCAAAGAACAAGCTGTTTTAGCGAGATAAATGTCAGATATATATGACACCTGATATTATATCATATATCGATATGATCAGTAATAATTTTATTTTGATATGTCATTCGATGATCACGTACAACACATCGCTGTCTGATCAGCTATAATATCATTTATGACAACATCACATGTCCACTAATTAAATACGTGATCTGGACAATATCTGCACTCTTACATAGATATTCCACTAGAAGGATTCGATGTTAGCCGTTACGATATCTGTATTCTTACTATGGCTGCTTTTTCGCAATATTCAAATACACACCATATGTACCGTTTATGACCACATAAAACTGTAATACAATTCTACGGTTGTTAGTAACGCACCTGTTTATGTCCTTCGAACCTCAATGATTAATTAAATTGCCAACATTTATTTTCTTTATATTACTACTTCTACTATTGGTTTAACTAATTTCTTGTGAGCGTGTGTTAGTATTTGTGTGTTTGTACAAAGGTGCAGTTTTTAAGTTTCACTTACAATAGCATTTTAGGAAACGGATTGTAAATTGCTTTTTATCCCTCTGTGACAAGTAGCGTGACCTAGGTACGCCAAAGGTGACAAACTTCAGAGATTGTAAGTGGCAGAAAATCAGTTGCTACTGAACTAAAATAACCAATAAAATAAAGACAAAATTGCACGAAAAGGTCTCACAAAGACGAAGATGAAATATTTTGATGTATATTGCAGAAGCCGTAACCAGAGAGAAAGTCATTAAAATAAGCTCCACTTCTCGGAATGCGCGGTACTAAAGCTTTTGCATAATTCTTAAGTGCCGTGTACAACGGGAAACAGCATTAGTGCAACCATTTAGTGATCAAATGTTTTAGCCTTGCAGCTAAAATTACGGTTAGTGTATTTTTCTTACAAGTTTATATTTATATATTATCAATAAATGGGTAAGAATCGCCCCTAAAATGACGATTTCTTGAAGTCTGTTTGTTACTCTTGTTCTGTAGCTTTCATTTTACTGTGTGAGGCTCAGCTTACCATAGAAAGATTCATTATTGTCTAATTGAACCCTCTGCATCTTTCGAGAAGACTTTAGAGATGAAGAACCTCCAGGAATCTAGGCATGTATATAAATCCGAAGAATTACAGCAATCGTTAGCATGGTACATTCGAAGGTACTGCTGATGACCTTGTCAAGCGGTTAACTTATAAAATCGTGCTTGAACGGTTCCAAAAGTAAGTATATAGTGTCTTACTCATAAGTAAATACATAATATCTACTCAAAGTAAGTATATAATGTGTAATTATAAAGTATTTATAATTTGTACTCAAGTAAACATTTTGTACTCTAACTAAATAAATAGTTTGTACTCAACCGTAAGCATATAATGGTACTCAAAAGTAAGTATATAATGTATATTCAAAAGTAAGCATATGATGTCTAATCTAAAGTAAATATAATGTGTACTCAAAGGGAAGCATATATTGTGTACTCAACAGTAAGTATATATATGTCTACTCATAAGTAAGCATATAATGTGTAAGCCATTGTCATATTTTATTTTTATTAAATTGTTACTAAGGGAAGTAGCGGTGGCGCTAGTATGAATATTAATTAGCAAGCAAAATGTGTTGAATGTGATCAGTTGGGATTGTTTCCTTTTTTACCGGCATTAAATGATTCGATCAGTCCAATGGCCATTCCTTAGACTCATTGGTAGTACAGTATGTTTTTGCTGGGGGAAGGGGGGGGGGTGGGTTGGCGGGTTGGAATTCTAGGTTTGGTCCAAATCTTAGTTAATTCGATGTTTGAGCATGGAGCCTAAGTTGTACACTATATACTGTTCTAAGCAATATAGATATACAGTTGAGTCGAAACCATAAGTGAACTATTCCATCAAGAACTAAGTTCTTAAACAAAGAGTAAAATTTTGCTGTAGAATGGCTTTAACATTTCATCAGAGGGAAAAGTTGTGAACCAGGACATGAAACATGGCTTCTTTTGGAGAATGAAGTTGACTGATCCTTGAAACGTGCATTTCAGACTGTGGTGTTTATCTGTCTTTCGTTGGTTCGGTTTCTTGAATAGCTATTCATAGGACATTTGAACATTGCCTTTTGCTGATTCGAAACCTCCAGCAACTTCTGATTCTATTACTAATGTTCATCCATGTTTGTTTCGATGGCCGCTTAACGCCATACTTTAGATAACATTAAATTGCCAGCATGCTAAATGAGGTTAGCGTTGTGGCTCGCACCCTATCGTAAGTACACTTCAGGCTGAATTAAAGCTAGCTTCCTGGCAAATTCAGGTCATCATTTTGCCAAGAGTTGTTTTCACCGAGGGGTTTGTCGTCATACCATACTTGATCTAAATTGGTTTGCTTTGAAATAGTTTAGGCTGCTTGATGGGATCGAGACTGCCGAGATTTTTGGGCAACTAGTTATATTCATTCTCCTGTGAGTTTACCGTGCATTATCCATAGGTTAATGCACGGTCAGCTGATAAAAACGGGCAAATCAGATTCGATAATTGTTTAACAAGTATGAATGAACACCTCGTTATTTGACCAATGTAATGTATGCCATGGTCAGTTCAATGTGATACATTTCAATTACTCAACACAG
>KN888361.1:14703-37359 GCA_000934455.1 Apostichopus parvimensis | reverse complement strand
ATATTGCAGATAATAATGAAATACATAAAATAGTAAAGTAAAACCCAAATGGTCTATGAAAAGGTTTCTGTTCCATGTGATATAGCTCACTGTATGAGGATGGTTAAGGGTAGAGTTATAATATCATTTATAATATAACTTCTAACATTTGCCAGCTCAGTATATATAGGCCCTACCTAAATACTTTAAAGCAAAACTAATACAAACCATGGGGTAATTGGAAAATTTGAAATATATGTATAGCTTTATTTCTACCCACGATCTATTTGAGAAGTTTAAGCGTGATTGTCTCGTCAAATCCACCCTATTTAGTTCCGATTAGGAATCTGGTGGAGCATACTTTGTTTTTGATTACTTTTTAATATACATATTTTGATTTCATCAAGAAACGTAAAAACGTGACAAATTGAAACGAAATATCTCCTCAATTCCTTTCTTCTTGTTTTCTTTATTGATTTTAAAATCATGCAAAATAAAGTTGTTTTTATTTCATGAATTTTTAGTCATATACTTTTAAAGTATTACATTCGGCGTTGTCTCGGGGGGGGGGGGGGGGGTTGTAGAGCCGGAGGCAAAACCAACATAGTTTGTAAGTTGAAAACGAACGTTTCTAATTTTGCGGATTTAATGTTGATACGTCTAGTGTTCAATGAACCTATTTGCAAGTAATAACGTCGGCGAAATTAATTTCACAGGAAAGAGGGCATCATCTTTATTTGTTAAGGAGTTTCTTGATTAAGAAATTTATTTCGCATTAGGGAGATGTGTTTGGTATGTAGGTAATACATGCACAAACAGCAAATCTGCGGGAGTCTCTGACAAACATAAAAATTTGAGTCTATTTGTTCTTCATGAATACAAGATGAGTTCATCTCCCCTTCTGGGACAAACAATCTCCCCTTCTGGGATAAATAACTCCTATGTGTTGTGTACGTTAAAGCAACACGACATCTTACAACTTGCCCGATTCTTCAAGGACTTTTGACGACGTACAAGCGCAATTTCTTCATTAGAATTGCAAATTCGTCTAGGGCACAATTGCGGATAACGAAACGCAAGTTTTCACCAGCAAGAGGTTTTAGCATATCGGTTGTCGAGTGGAATGATGGTTGGATGGCAGGTATAGACATGGTGCTAATGCATTGAGTACGCTGATATTTACGTAGACGGAAACCAGACTGAATTTGTTACACTTTTTTCTTCTTTTCTTTTTGATTCTGTTTACGAGAATGACCCCAATTGTTCAAATATGTTTGTCACTCATGAAAACCGGTTTCTGAGGTTAAAAGATAACAGTAATGTTGACGGGATCGGAAGAGCAGGTTCTGTTAAAAGCAAAATGTCAATCTACTGAAAATAGTTCGCATACGTAGAAATGCGGTCGCAAGTTATAAACAAGAGCGGCAACGTTGCAAGAAGCTCAGGTTAACTTCTACTTGAGAAATTGTTTGATTGGCAATATTTCTGAGCAGTTTATCCATTTGTTTGTGCATCTAATATATAAGACATATAATATGTGTGATAACAGTGTCATTTCCTTTCCTACCATCTCCTTTCCCTTACCTGATGATCCTTCTTAGAAGACATAGTTTGTTACAAGGTTAAGAAAGTTGTAAACATTTATTTTGAAAAAAAGACATAAAGATAATTTTTTTTTTATTGAAATGAACAATGATAAAACTTTGAAATAAATTGCAGTTAAACATTAAAGGCTGTCATTAGTAGTTTATTAGTTTATTCTTGAGCACTTGAAATGCAGAGCAGACTTTGTAACATATTTAAACCAGAATACCAAACTGTATTGAGGTTTGATGACTGACGTCATCGTAACATGGTATGAGAGAATGTTATCTTTGTAAGTTATCATGAAAATGTTTTGTTTATATGAGTTCTGCAGATACTGTTGAACCTTTATGAATTTTGACCTTCACAAAAAATCAATACATTTATTATCAAAATTATAACCTTCTCATGGAAGTGACTTATCAATGTTACATTTCCTAAGCTATGGTGGTTACAATGTTTCACATTGGAGCTAGTTGACGTCATATGACTTTGTGGTTTGTCCTACTCAGAATGGGTAATTACCTACATGTTTCCGTTCTTGAGATAAGGTATAGGTACACGTGTTTCATTGTTTTATCCTGTTGACTTCAGATGACTCTTGACCTCCAATAAAATCAATAAGGTCCATATCTGATATGGGCAACCAACATGCCAAGTAAAAGGGTTGCCAATCGGATGCACTTTTAGAGATATGGTTGTTACAAAAAGGCAGTACACACAAACACACACACAAATATCAAAACATATGCACAGAGCCATATATAGGCCTATACTGATTTGCTGATACATACTCACACACGATATCTTGAGTTCGTTGGTTTGGATTGTCATTAGATCTATACTGTCACGAACTCATTTTATGCAATAGATCGTTGTACCTAATACTAGGTATTAGATATTCCTATGCAAAACTAAAGAACCAACAGTATATGCACTTCGTAGTTTTCAGTCATGCAATAATAGAACGAACAACGTAACAAAAATATTGCTCTGCTACATCTGTTAAAATGTTGTGGATATCATGTCTGATGAATCTCATCAAAACATCAGTTTATACATGTCCCTTTTACGCTTCCGTACCATCATGTCTTTGTTTACGCCCACTAAGGCTTGCGCTGCAGGAGGTCCAGGGCTATTTGCAGATTAGTTGGCAAGTTGGTAGAAACATGGACGTAAAACAGACCTCCATGGTAGAAACTACATCAATCAACCCTCATTGTTAAATGTCCGAAGTATAATTATGAACCAATCACATCTAGAAACTCTCAACTATAGAAAAGATTTGTTCAACTTCAGTGGGACCGTTCCATTTAAATTTGACACGGGGGTGGTCAACTTATGAGCTGTCCAACAGTACATATCATAACTGAAACCTTTATACAGAGGTTAATAAGTCTTTGCAAATATTAAGAAAGCAAAATGTTACAATGTTAGGAATAGCTCGTAAAGATCAACATAAATATAGGAGAAAAAATGTAAATGTAATTTATCGTAACGTTCGTTTTCAGGTTCATTCTGGCATTCACACCTCATCATGTTCCTATGTGGTGATATCATAATTCTAAATGAATGTTTTTTAGTTAGTTACTCTCATGTTTAACTAATAATAGAGGTTAAAAATAGAAATCTGGAAGCTGTTATCGAGAATTGTCGTACAAGGAGTGAGTTCATTTCTGTAGGTTTGCAAGCCATTAGTTTCCTGATAATTGCGATGTTAATCATGTTTGTCCAGAACGACTACACCTAAATTGAATTGAATTGAGTATCACTGGTGTTATGCGTGGGTAACACAACAACACAACAGAAGAAGAAAAATAGAATAGAATATGGCAAATTTCACAAAGATTGATTAATCGGGAAGCAGTGGGTTGAGTAGGCCCTGAAGATAATGCTTACAATTTTATTCATTAATTGTTTATTATTAGTATCGCAGTATCGGATGTATTTTTCCTCTCATTTAAAGAAGTTTGATGATTTTAAAGCTCTTTTCTCAAAAATCAAGGTAAGAGAAGATAAACCATTGCACAAAGTGCAAGTGACCTCTTACAAGGCCTAGAACATGAATGCAATAGACCCCTTTAACGATCCATCCTTAATAACTTACATGCCATTATTATTTCATTCATTAATATATAACACCCATTTGCAGTTCCACCTACGTGGAAAACAAAATGCGATTATAATGCTGCCACTTTCTCAAAACTTATTGTCGGCTTGTCTAAATAACATTTGGATCCAAGCAGGACTGCGTAACCGTTATGCTTCACGGCGTAAGTATAAATCACATATGAAAGTGTCCTTTAATGGCGACAGTGAAGCTCAGAAGATATTGTAGGAAGAAAACAAGGTTTTATTTCCTCGCCAAGCAAACCCTTCCTTACTCGCATATATACAGCCTCAGAATAGTAACTTTATGTTAATCATTCGAATTTGATATTCTCTTAATAAGGTTTCGTCCAGGTTTTTTTTTCCATATATATGCATTCAAGTGTAGGAAACGATAAATAAATGAAAAACTTGACGTTGAAGTTTTACGTGATATTTCATAATTATATAAATTGGAAAAGTCAACTAAAGCTGGGATATGTTGAGTAAAAAAACTTGGTGTATGTTGCGTAAACTATATACATGAGATGTGCAAAATCAAACACACCAAGGATATGCTGAGTCAATTAAAACATGGATGTGTTACATCAAACAAACGTGGGAAGTGTTGCATCAAACAAACCTGGGATATATTGAGTGAACCTTCGATTATATTGAGCCTTCTAATAATATTTAACTTGATGTCGTTGATTCGAAGAGACCGATTAATTTTACTCGTGTTGTTTGTCGGTGGCAGTTTGTACATTAGCTTTGCTCTGTCGTTTCAAGCGGAACAGATTGCAGAACCGGAAATAAGTTTGGACTTTAGTCTATGACTCAGCTTCACCGTAGACGAGATACATTTAAGTATTGGTTGTATATATCATTCCTTGCATTAATCTTAGTTAAAGTAAAACATAGAAAGGACATGTTGTACTACGAATGACGAAAATCGCTTTATATGATCAAATAAACTTTAATAATTGAAATGGATGTTCACATAAAGGAAGATCCATCTAGTCTTATGAAACGTGTTCAAGTAAAGCGTGACAATTTGCTTTGCGTTACTGTTCATTGGGAAAAACTGTTTCAATTTTCATGACTAACCAGATTAATGTCAATTGCTAGGACACGTTTTCTTTAAACAAAACCGTTATTTTTTTCTGCAATATTTCTTTTTCAGCGTTATCGTCTAATAAATCTTATTAATAATATCATAGTTGGATCTCTTGTTACACTCGATCAAAAACTTTCCTGTTGTTGAGGAAGCCGCAATGCTTTGATAAGGCAAGATTCGAACTATTGACATAAGTCCTGCGTTCTGTAAACTTAACTATCCAGGTGTTAGTTGGAGTTAATCCTCACAATAAGTTGATCGCGGCATAAAAATACACTGGGTCTTCAAATTGACCATCTGTCTTAGTTGATCCCACTTAACCTTCTTCTCAATTTTTTATCTAAGGCTGCTAGTCAAGGATAAAAAGAGGCACAGATATCCACATTTAACAAACAATGCTATCAGTCAGGTTGGATTTCTATAACACATATTTTAATTTATGAGGAAGCAGGTCTCTAAACAGATGAGTTTCTTCAATTAGAGTGATTGGACAATCATACATAGATCATGACGTCAGTTCCTCAGTTATAACACACAACTCAGTAGGATAATTAAAGACTATGCATAAACCAAACTATGACATTTTTAGCATGCTTTATAATAAAATAAGGTTGTACTTAAGAACAATGTTCTCATTTTGAGGGTTTCAAGTACACTTTACAACAATGTATGTCCACTTGTTTCTTTTTATCATTGTCTTGTGTCATTAAGGTTTAAGTGTGTCTCGCTATCAGAACTAACTTTCTCATTGTAAATTACAACTATTTATTTGAAAAAAATGGAACTAAAACATGTTGGGTTCAAGTCATTAATTGACGGGAAATATCAGCTTGCGTTAAGCACGAAGCTGCTTATTAATGATTGAATAACCTGTGTAATGTGTTAATGCATTACCTCACTCATATCTACTTATCAATCATCGACTAACATAATATTAGAAATGGACATTATAGATGGAAAACAGAAAATACAGAAAACTACCGCAGTTGCCATTTACAAGGAGAGATCTTTCACCGTGATTTCACTAATGATCTCCTGCTAATGTAAGTCAGAAGTTCATTTGAGTAATTTACATCCATTACGAGATCAGCTTACATCAAAGAACTCACGACTTCACATAACCACGCGTATGCACAAAATACCGTTAGCTTAGTGATAAACAGGAAACGTGTTGTTTTATCTTGACTCTATGTAGAATGTCAAAACAAACTGAACAAGAAAATATATAGAAAGTAAAAACATTTTGCATGCGCTGTTTTTAAGACTGCAATTTCATGTAGTAATGTGACACTTTTTTGTTGCGTATGAAAAGCAGGCATGGTTGTACAGGCAGCTACGTATGCATTGCATACGTTAAACCTCTAACACCTTGTGAACGAGATAGCGATCCAACCTTTGAACTCCAAACTAAATGTTTGGTTCACTTTGTGAATGATATAGCAATCAAGAAGACCATGACGGAGGGAAAAGTATAGGCTACTTATGTTAATGGCATGTTGCATTAGTTAAGGGTTAGGTCCACAAATTCGTTGCTATATTTTGGTTTTGTCTTTTCCTACGTACATAAGCTGTATGTATCCTTTGTAATACCGGTACTTCATCGGTGGATATCACTAGTGAGATACACTGATATAAAAACCCATCCTACTTTGGGAGCCCCACGGTCGACATACGACCTCTAAGATACTAGGTTCCAATGTTTTTCGTTTTACAACACTTCCACGGTGCTAGGTTTCAACACTTCTCACCCGCCCCCGCCCCACCCCCCCCCCCCCCCCCCCCCCAGTGAAAAATATGGTGGGGCGGAAGTATCATTCCGCCCCCCCCCCCCCCCCCCCCCCCCCCAACTCCGACCTGATTCTATAAGAGTTGATGCTTTTCGTTTTTATGCGACCTCCATGCCGGTAGGTTTTACAGCTTCACATTTCACACCACCTCCAAGATGGTAAGTCTCAATAGTTTCATTTCACAGTGAAATCAAAGATGGAAAGCGTCAATGCTTGCCACTTTACACGACCTCAAATACTTGATTTCACATCACATCCAAGGTGTTAAAGTGTCAATGTATCACATTTCATACCACCTCAAGTGTGTAAGGTATCAATATGTTTCATTTCCACCACCTCCAAAGTGCTAAAGATGTCAATGCTTTCCATTTGACACGACCTCTACGATGCTAAGTGTCTCATCCATTAACAATATACACTCATTGTACACCACCTCCATTTTACACGATCTCCTAGATGCATAGTGTCTCATCGTCTAACAATATACACACATTGTACACCACCTACATTTGACACGACCTCTACAATGCGAAGTGTCTTATCCACTAACAATACACTCATTGTACACCACCTACATGTTACACGACCTTTACAATGCTAAGTGTCTCATCCACTAACAATATACACTCATTGTACACCACCTAAATTTTACACGAACTCATAGATGCTATTTGTCGATGCATTCCCCATTTCATCCCTCGAACTCGACAATAGCCGCACTTATTGTTTGCACGATGACGCTGTTGCATGCTGATTATATTAATAGACCCCACACAGCAAGGTAATCAACTGAAGTTTACTATTATTGTAGTTTATATAATAAATAGATAATACTTGGACTCACAAGATACAGGTACACGTATAATCAATCAGCTGATCAAATATCTTCACTATATACCGAAGAGTTTTATCATTATCTCGCGTAAACAAGACGTATGAAGTATGGAGCGTTGCAACTGGATAATTGAAATTAAATAATAATTGGAAATATAATTATCGTGTAACAATGCTTTGTATGTTTGTGTTTTGTTTATGGAAAGTAAAAATAGTCGTTATTTTAATTTACATGAAAAGTCCGTTTCTCAATGCAATTAAATCTTTAAAAAGATGATCAATTCTGCTTCAATTTGCTTTAAATTTATCATTTATTCAAACCCCTAAAATATCCGCCTGTTCATCTTCTTATAAGAAAGAACTTGATTTTCAACGAATATACCCTAAAAAGGCCACGTTTGTCTAAACGTTGCTTCATATTAGACCAGGTTTTTCAAAGTTAGGCATCTAGAATATCGTAAACGAATGTCTCCCATCAGTGTTGATATCACTGTAACTTTAATGAAGCAGTTCTTAATCTTACGTCTACAGTAGATGAAACATACATGGGAGATACGTCGGTTGAGTCCGCTTAAATCATCTCCGTATATCTAGGGCTATTAGATTACAGACGTTCGTGACCTGCTCGGCAGGACATGTCGTAAAACTCGACGGCTAATAATTGCTAGTTATAATACTGTCTATAAGACTCATCTTTCGTAATAATAAAAAGGGAGTTTGAAAGCTCAGTGGTATATACATCAACAAGTCTGTCGAGACATCTTCTTGTCCAAGTAGGAATGATATCCCATGATAATATTACCACTAAGAACCAAAGATGGCAACTAATTGAGAAGTGACGATAAAATTGTGCTGATGTAAACTCAGCCTGCGATGAAAGTGACAACTTCTCTTTTAGCGTCGAGTCTAAGACATGTTTCGAAGCATCGGGGGTACAGGGAATGTAAGGTGATATAAGATTTGTGTTTATGCTGCAGAATATCTACCAGATTCGTTCCGTTTCAAAAAGAAATTGAGGACATATCTTTTGAAGAAAATAGACAAAGAGGAAATAAACTCAATCTGGAGTCGGTTTATCTTGTTATTGCTTTCTTTAATCAAAATGTAATCAAAATAATGACTTTGCCTTGCGGTAAACGATGAAAGATTGATGTTAAATTTATATAAAATTGCCAACCATATTACAAAGATGTATATATAGGTTCACTGCTTCACATGGAAATGCGAAGTATGATGTTACCAGAAGCGTGCTTGTGATATACTTCCTGTTGCAACCAGATATTGTTTAACGAAGTTTTATCATAACTTCAAAGAAAAGTTGTAACTCAGAAATGAGGCGTAGACATACTTCTTTACATTCAAATGATGGACTTGTTAACATTATTATAAAGTCATAAAAGTTGAAGTTGCCTGGTAGTCAACGAAAGCTAATCGGATACTGGATATCAAAACACCTTGATTCTCAGTTCTTATATAGAAAGAAGGAAAGGCAAGATAAATATTTTATATTTTGTAGGCGTATACAATATATCGATGTAAAAGAGAAAGCTGTTGTGATATTAACACAAACTATCACTGTGCGTTACAATGTGATTGTCTTGTGTGATAAAACTATATATATATATTGTAAACGCAATCAGCAATTCTACGATTTCAGTTGTAAATGATGTTTTCCTCTTGTGGATCGTTGACTTGGTGTTTTCGTTAGCCACCGCCAAGGACACAAGAAACCTTAAATCAGAATTATCTTCATTACATCGATGTAAACCAAGCTTTATAGTCTGATGTCGGGGTATCTTTATATAATTTTCAGACGTCAACTGCAGTTTTCAAAGAGTTTCAAATCCAGGTCAGTCGTTGCTACTGCTTAATTATTTAAAGCTGCCGAGCATTGCCCTAGACGAGTCTATACCTGAAACCATTTTAAGGTTTAGTCGCTGTCTTATCTCTTCTTTAAGATCATATACTCACAGAATTATGTTCAATCTTTCAGAGTTTCACCGAACAACCCTTTTCAAAAGGTTAGAGGGATTCATTTCACATAAATTATCTATTCAGTCAACATTTTAATAAGCTCGTGAAATCACTTAATACTTGATACGCGTAAATGCTTCCCAAGGATTCCAAAAACAAGCCGCCTTGGCGTCTTACCGCTATAAGTAAATTGACGCAGTTTTCTCTGTTCTATTTAAAGGGAATCTGTCGACTCTACAAAGAAAGGCCGTAACAGAGAGGTTGATAAACAAGTGGCAGACAGTTTGTAGTAACATAACCGTCGTTTAATGTTTAATATGTGAGATGTTCGGAATCCTTTCAACGTTAGGTTTAGAATGTTTGGAAGTCTAACACCCTTTATATCACTGCGCGTGATATCACTGCGTGTGATATTTGAGAGCATTCATATTGTTATTCAGAGTAAGACATGTTTGCTCTTTAAACAGTAATTTCAACACCCTTGGTGCCCTCTTATTGCAGGGGTTCAGAAATTGTAACAACTCGTGTCAAGTGTCCTGAGCAATTATATCGACTTGAATTCTAAGACACGAATTCCTCGATAACTTTACCACCAATTCAAGGAAGATAAGTAAGTTGCAGCGCTTTTTGTTATTAAAGCTACACGTTTAGAGTTTAAAGAGTTTATATTATACAACTGAATTAGACAAGCTGATTGTCATCCAAACAACCAAATCACTGAACATTTAAGATCTATGAAATAACGGCTCTATACTAACAGTCCTGTCGTTATCATTTTGGTGCATAATCCTGCCATATCCAATGATTAAATATGTTCTTTTCTTAACATCAGACCAAGATGTTTTCACCAAGAACATTTACATTCAATATCGGAACTCATCACTTTACAATATAACTAAAACGACTAGAATTTATTTAAATTTAACCAGACAGCCCCCAGCTTTACTTGTAGTGCGTTGGAGATGATATGTAATAGAAACAGATTTGTATGGAGAGCGTTCCTACGCTATTGCTACTGTACACTTTCAAGTTGGGGCCAAACCAACTGTTTATATACACGTAGGTGTGTATGGACCATTAGTTATCAAATGCGACCAACTCCACAATAACTTACATCTTGAGTGCCAATACTCAGCATTCGTCAGTATTCTCATATAAATGTATTATATAGACTAGAGTTTTAGCAAAACATTACTTTGTATTACTTTTTGGTGAAAGAAATAGAAAAGAAAGGATCTTCTTGAATATGAAAGAGAAAATCTAAGCAAATGACACGATTTCAACTATGAAGAAGACGATGACGTCACCAATTCGACACAGTATAAATACATTATATCTAAAGACATCGCAACCGAAATTACATTCGACGTCTTTTTACCGATTATGTCTGCGCGTGTTGGGGCAGAAGAAGGGGGCGAAGGGTGGAGGGGGTTGCAAGAGAATTAGTTCATGGCGAGCATTTCTATCAACAAGGTAAAGTAGAGGCTTAATTTTTAGTGTCCATTATTCATGTTAAAAGCTGTTAAAAATGTCAGTCCCTGGAGGGATACCGCCAGTAATTCTGGCCTCGTTTTTAAAGCGATATAGCTCTTTTCGATAATTTAGGGTAAACGAGAATATTCATCCTATTGAGCAAATTTAAATGACAAGATATTTTTGGCGCCATTACTAACTTTCATCAACCATCTTAAATCGTATGTACAATTCAGTGGACCCAATCACTTGGAGTGGCAAATGTGACAACCAATTTCGTTGACCGTTTGGGGATTGGTCTCTTGAGGGAATACTTTAAAAATTTCGAGGTCACTCAGTGATTACCTTTAAAATACGCAAAAAAAGACAGAGACAGATATAAAAAACAACTAAGTATAATGATTCGTAGGTATTCACCGCAACGATGAAGATCACCGTAGATTGCTAATTGGGGCCAGACATAGAAAGCATGAATATCTAAAAATACTTAACAGAGATTTCCCCCGATGAGAAGAGACCGGATTAAGGGAAAGAAAACTCAACGTCAATTCACAGGAGGTTCCCACGTCGCAATTTAAAGAAGGGTGAATTTAGAACTTGTTGATTAGGATCTGAATAATTAATATAGCCTCAGTAAAAAGAAAAAAACAGTATCATGTTATGATATTAGCCATGCTAGTAATGTTGGAAGCGAACGAGGAATTTGGCAAGAAAGATGAGGATTGGGTATAGTTATAGATAAAATAATTTAGGTATAGAAACAGTGAATAAACTAGGTGCAGGAGGGTAATAGAAACCTGAAGGCAATAACGTGTAGGAATGAGAATAATGCTGATGACGTGAAACAAAATGGTGACGAATAATAACAACAAATCTAATGACGATAGAGCTAATGACTACAATAAAGACGGAATATGAAAATTAATAGGTTCCTACTGACCAACATAGCAATAACAAATAGTAAACACTAACATGGTGGTAACGACAATAAGATGACGAGTACAATGAAAATAACCGGGAATCGTGGAAATGTCAGGAATTAACAGGTAATACACGTACCAGGAGATGCAAGCAAATACCAGGAGATGCTGGGATGTACCAGGAGATGCTGGGATATACCAGGAGATGCTGGGATGTACCAGGAGATGGCGGGATATACCAGGAGATGTCAGGATATACCAGAAGATGCTGGGATATACGAGGAGATGCCAGGAAATACCAGGAGATGCCGGGATATACCAGGGGATGCCGGTATATACCAGGAGATGCCAGGAAATACAAGGGAGTGCAGGGAGTACCAGGAAAAATACAAGGAGATTCCAGAAATAGCAGGAGATGCCAGGAAATACCAGAAATACCAGGAGATGCAAGGAAATACCAGAAGATGCCGGGATATACCAGGAGATGCCGGGATATACCAGGAGATGCCAGGAATGATACCAGGAGGTGCCAGAGTACTAGGAGATGCCAGGAAATACCAGTAGATGACGGGATATACCAGGGGATGCCAGGAAATACCCGGGAGTGCAAGGGAGAGTCAGGGAGTACCACGGATTTCAGGAAGTACAAGGGAGTAACACGGAGTAAAAGGGAGTCCAAGAAATTACAAACACGAGAATGATGACTCTATTACAATGACGAAAGAGGAGAGAAGAACTAAGGTTCAAGAGCAGAGTCGTGATACGCTACGATGTTTAACGATAAGTGCGACACTGTTCTAAATTGCGCTGAACCATAAATATCGTTCAATGCGGTAAGCATCGGCGTATACTTAAATAATGACTGACTATGTCAATTAGGAGACGAGTAAAACAACGTACCACCCATGGAGGGTCATGTGACCTGCTATGTTGTGCTACGTTGTAGCACACAACTCTTGTAGTATCTTGTTCAACAACTAATGTCATGTCAGATCAAGCTTTTAGGAGACGGAAAGTAAATCTCTACAACGTTATCACCGATGCCTAAGCAATTATTCTCATATTTACCGTAAATACCCTTTTTAGTGGCGTTCTCTTGACTACGGAAAGCCTATCTCTTCGAACTGGCAAGAGTAAAATGATATGTTAGCAATTTGAAGCACGTCACATGACAATCCATGCTTGGTACCTTCCTACTGTCAAGTGAGTGTTCCAGATCATATTCATTCCGATGGCTGTAAGTGTTTGTGGTAGCAGAACAAGATATCTATGGCTGTTAGCTCTATATGATATTTATGAGAATTCTTACGTATACGTGTCTTTGCTTTGTAACAACGTCGTACGGTTTGAAATCTGTGATCACATAACAAGACAGTTGACCAGTCACTTCTGATTTAAGATCGTCCATTAACCTACGCAATGCAAGAGCCCTATCCAACCAGTACCACACACGGACCTACCTATAACTGTACTTTATTCGAAAAAGATGCCGCATGTATGAACTATGCAAACCGTTGATGTAAGGTACTAAAGATTGCTTATTTTAAGTTTACTTGTGTAAAAGTAAGAGGGCCTGACGTTACTTTTACACGTTCCCTTACTTAACACCTTCTCTTCCACTGGCTCTTTAGTGATTAAGTTGTTTGCTAACAGTTTTGTTTTATTTTGCATATTTTACGTGGAAACATTTATGTTTATTGAAAAATCCACAAACCCACAGTGTTCTATAGGATCCGCCGGCGAAAAAAAAGCCTACTAAATGACGAATGAAAAGATATCAATGCGGAAATGTAGCTTAAATCATTCTTGGAGTTGAACATATACTACAAGTATTGCTTCAAATACAATTCCATTCTTCTAAACTACTTATGTTCCGTTACCCACTAATTGTAGATAAGTTTTAAGTTTACAATAAACACAAATATTTCATGTATGTCATATATACAGAATTCCGTTCCATTTTTCAACACGTGGCAGAAAGACAAAACTAAAATCCTTACCTAAGATAACGTATATGATATGGTTACCGCTATAACTGTGTCGCCTGTTGCTAGAGCTTTCAGCTTTCAGTAAGAGAAAGAAATGTGATATGTGGAGGTGACAAAATAGTTTCCATAGCAACAATGAGTGTACTGTATTATAAAATTACTCGTCCTATAGTAGTCATTATCTCTCAGACAAACACACACACGCACACATGCACACTAAGGATATATTTGGTGGTTTGGGGGTTAGATATTACGTAGCATGTCTTAATGTACCGATCAATATAGATACATATAACGTACCGATAGATACCGTACAATGTAAAACATTAATATCTTTTATAGATGGTAGAGTCATAATGGAGTTTTAAAGATAACTTACAAATAATATTGATAACATCAAGACTGCATTCTCTCTTGTCATAACTTACTCCTAAGAGAGACTCGGTTATGTAAAGATACATTTTACTGTTCTATCTGAGAACACCTGTATTGTATACTACGTTGTACTTGCATCACAGTCAGTTTGCATAAAGCAAGTATCGTTCTATCCCCCACCCCACCCCACCCCCTCTCCACCTTCTTTCATGGATTCCATAGTAACAAGCAGTCTGCCTTCGAAATTATTTCCTTCTTTACATATTTATCTATCCCATCCAAGTCAATATTTCTTCCAACAAAATCGATCGTTTACAAAGCCGGATCACTGAGTTCAATACGTGGACTTTAATCATTACGTAACTAACCTGTAACGTAAACTATGTAATATGAACGATTTCACTTGTAAATACTTAAGGGCATGACATTTCGATCTTTACGTCATATTAGTCAAACGCAGAACGATCTTTGTACAGGAAGCTGTTCTTTGCTATTCGTTAATCACTTTAACTTTAAAGAGACATCGGAGCAGGAAATCACGTCTCAATGACCTTTAACCTTTTGCGGCCCTTTCTTTCAGCTTACTCCTTGGGCAATTTGACGGTGAAGATATTTTGACAATTCATGGAGGATAAAACGGATATTTCATATTAACCTATATACAGACGTCTTTCTAAAAGCAATGTCATAAAGGTTTTCGTGTTACTTAGACAGTTTGACATTTACCTATAGTCTACGTTTTATCGATTCTAAAGAAATGTCAGTCCTAAGGATAACGAAATAACAATACGTCTTCATTTAGCCTACAGATTCTCTTCACGATGTTCCTTCGATGATAACTTTATCGTCTCGATTAATGATCCTGTAAGGAGAGCCCCAGGATAATACGTTACAATAGAAGTCAATAACCAATGGCTGTAGGTAACTTGTTTATCTTCTTCAAAGGAAATGCTCGATGACATATCTAATACAACATAATACCAATAGTTTGCATCAGTAATAGGTTGCATTGACGCAAAAACAATGTTAAAGCTTTGTGATCATAGTTACCATAGTTACCTGAATTGTCCTAACCCTAGAAGAAAAGACATATTGTCACGAAATACAAAAGAAAACTATTGTTTGATTTTATCCAAAATTATACAAATTTTCTCTCCAAAAAGTAAGTGACAGTACTTACAAAATTATTATTCGTTAATGTTAATATCAATACACATTTCAAGTAAAACAAGTTTAATCGAAAGAGCCATCGATTAATCAGGAATAAAAGCGAGAGCATAATTATTTGATTACTAATAATGCATGAAGACATAAATGAGTTACTTCCTGAACTCATTATATGTTAACAATTTACTGTAGTTCCGACAAAGCCGTGTGTAGATGTTAAGATATGCATGTGCAAGAGAACAATACCTATTGTTATATATTTATTATTCTACTAGGAGACTCTTTGTCTACAACGCAAATGAAAAGAAGAATGACTTTGCATTTATCTATAAAGATATTAAATTCACAAAGTCATTTCGTCATACCCTGTGGAAACATCAAAACTACGTTTAAAGTTCATCAGAGATATATAACACTGAAGCGAAGCGGAAATCAGGTGCCATGGGCGTTGCCATGGCGACGTGGATGTGAATGACAAATGTAATCTATTTACCTTAGGGGTAACGACACATTGCTTTGTACTTCTGAAATACTAGTAAGAATGGATTATGACCACGATTTCATGAGTACACTGAAACAGATATTTATAATAAAGATAGGCGGTTTGTCTTTAACTAAATATAATATTACGTAATCCAGCCCTGGGCAAGACAGCATCAAAGTTGAATGCACTATAACGTTACACATCATCACGTTGATCTGTGAAATGATTGGTTATTGAAAAGAAGTATATGCATATTTTTAATACCAATCAAGCAATCTCCTTTTTTTCAGCCGTTAAAGCGTAGATGTTTATATTAAGCTGATGGTTTTTTTGTCCTGTCAAGTTATGAGTCCAAAAACTCTCTTTAATCAACCACTGCAAAGGTTCAGTGTATCTTGTACAGTGCCACTTCACCCATCCCCCCCCCCCAAAAAAAAGTTCCCTTTTGATCACCAATCCCGGCAATTAAGCGAACCCCGCGGCCGCCCAACCATCCCACAAAAGCCACCCATCCCTTCACCACTTTTCCTCTCCACTTCCTTTCCAACTCTATTTTTGTGTAATTTTAATTAAATTTCATGTGACGTAAATCCCCCTCCACCCCCCCCCCCCCGCAATTCACTTACCAGTGCTTGTTTGCTTGCAACAGATGACTCTATCTATTCCAAAAACAACTATAATCTTCTTATTAATTATATTTCTAAATACGTGCATGCCTCTATATTTGTAATAAATCACGTTATTATCGATGGCTGCAGAAATAATCTAATGCAATCAGTTTTCGTCTGTCTTATTAAGCAACTACGTCATCGAGCGATTTATCAACTATTTTACCTTTATGAAATCTTCCCGTAATGCAAGGATGACGTAAGCCCACAAACGCAGTCATAACTCCCCGGCAATACATGGTGTATTTATATGCGACTATTTCACGATCAAAGCTCACTTTATACGTCATAATTTGAGCAAAATTAAAGAGATTCATTTAAAAACTGGATCGAAGGTTTCGTGCACATCTACCTGACGTAAAGAAACTCATTTGGTGTAGTTTCCGGATTTCTCAGAAATCGACGATGGTTCTTTTATGGATAATCAAATAAAATTTAAAAAACCCCGTTGGAATATTATCTTGTGTCACGTGGATTTCACGTACAAGTCTCTTAAGAGATGGAGCCAACGCCTTCAGCAAGGATTAAATTTAATCCCAAATAGGAAATGATCTGTATACATTTTTAGGCACATTGGGGAAATTCTGCAATATTTGATTATCTGACAGAATAAATTTTGAAAAAAGTAGGTGATAGTGGGCACCATTGTTGTATTTTTTTCCTCATAAATATAATAAAGATGTTGATTTCATGTGGCATGTACTTTAATAAAAAGATGAACTAATATGAAGTCCGAACTGAACCGACAGTGACTAATTTATCTTTTTTGTTCAACAATAGATTTGTCTGATGACAGACCCAGACGTATACATATATTTGAAGTAGATATAAAAGACTTGAAGAACTTTGAATCGTAAAAATAAATTATTGAAAAGTATTTCAAACGAAAATCTACCAAATTTATTAATACTTGTTGGGTCGTGCTAATGTATACTCTTTTTGCAAAGAAAAAACGAATCAACGAACACAATTCTTCTTTCGAAATCTGAGAGAGAAATTTCGATGTTTTCTTTGCCATGCACTTCATTTTGTTTTCAAATTTTGAATAAAACATGTTAATCTTCAGCTATTTCAGGTTACTTTACGTTACTTGGTTTATTTTCCGATCAGTCAAAATGCACTAACCTCTGGAAATATCTTCGAATGATATAGGCCTATAGCTACAATTACATGACATAGGAAACACATAAACCCTCATGGAACTTCCGTTGTGAGAAGTACATGTGTTGCAGATGGGTTAATAACATATATGGATAACATATGGCACAGTACTCACTTTATCTGCTAAATTTTGTTTAATCTGCAATTTAAATCACATCAAGACGGTCGTATCAACGCCTGACTCAGAGCTTGGACATAAATACTTTGTAAATTGTTTAATTTCAAGGATTTATTGAAGAAACTGCAAATGTCGTGTAAATGCAGGTGAAAAATCATTTCATATTCAATATAACACTAGGCGTACACCTTGCTGTATGCCGTGGAGCGTTCGCACACGAAAATCTACTTTAAATGTATCTGCCCGGGGTTGTTTTAACTCCAACTCAGTGAAACGAACCTGAAAGCGTGAAATTACTTACGGGCTTGCCTTAAGCGTCAAAAAGTTGTCTGGTTTAGTCCTTGAAACTTAGAGATAACGTGTGTTCAGTTATTCAGGTTAAATGAACTGTTTTCAATATTATCTTGATTTTGATAAATGATCAGTAAGACCTTTCAGAAATCCGACTGATGTGTTTTCTTTAACATACTAAAGTGTTGATTCTGAGGAAGGGCGGGGGAGGATCGGGAGAAGAACAGAAAATGTTAAAGGTAACCAAATTTTGCAAGGATCTTGTCGTCTTAATAGTAGTATTGATGAACTACCAAGCAGCCTAATGAAGAATAAATACCAAGATATTCCGCTCTGCGAATCTGTGTGTGATACGTAACGGTGCTACAAGACTATCTCCATGGAAACGATCTAACATCAAAACAGTTTGTACTGTAGAATGCCACACTGCTTTATAGTCGTATGCTTAACAGAAGTAATTAGTAAGCACAATTGTGATTAACTCACAGCTAGATATCACCATCAACTTAAATTTATCTGTTAAAGTTTCATTCTTTTGTCATATAGAAATAAACTCTAACATTCAACAATAAAAATGTATACAAAGAAACTACTCCTAACCACAGTGTAGCCTACCATAACGATTACCAATATTAATACTTGGTTAGGCGTGATAAGGTGCTTCTGAAACATCTTAGAAATACATGCAAGATTGTGCAAAATAAATACTTTAATTATTGTCTTGTGTGTGAATGGTAAGGGGTAATGTACATCACAACAACCTGAGCTGAGAAAGATTACAACACTAAGGAATAACATAAAATATATTAGTATCTGCAGGCGTGCTTTTGTCAAAATGAATATTTACGTATAACCAGCGAAAATAAAATCACCGGAAAATACAGCAAGATATTCAAGGAGTTTTTAAAATTCCATAAAAAATATTTTTACAGATAGAGACAATAGTTAATAATAGATAACATAATAGATCAAATAAATTCAAGAGACCACCATCTTCTTTCTTCGTAATAACCTTATGATATGCAAAGAATGAGTATTGTTTATTATTAACATGTTTCAGAAGGAATTCTTTTCTTGCCATTATTTTCTTCACCCCTTCCTCTCTTGTTGGCACGAGGGACATGACATAAGCTAAATCCATTCACTGTAAAAGTTTGGATGAAATCACCAGAGGTGGGTTTAGGATTCATCCATTTTACTTTCTCTTACATATTCAATTGCCTGATCACGTTTGTTGCGCAGGGACTGAAGTTTCCATATTAAAAACTGAAGCTAGCTACCTTCTTGACCTGACCTGCATTTGTTCTGCTGGTCAATGTACTCCTGAAAGGTTACTGAAGAAGCTGTGTGGGAATCGTAGGTTGGCTAATTCACTCTTTTACAGTTAATAGTGCATGTAACATTGCACGTTTCACAATTTTCAGTTTCATTAGCTCAGCTGTTTTAAGCATATGATAGTTCCGATGGTATCGGGCAGTGATGGTTGACAAATGTTACATCGTTCGTAGATATTGCAGGATGTAAGACGTAGTCGGTTATCACGATTGTGGATAAGTTCTCGAAGTTCATTACTGACAGCTAAACCAGCTTGGAAAATAATTGAATTGGCACCAAGGCTAGGCTACTTCTGAGTACTATAGTATAATGTTAGGATAGAAACGGTAGAATTGGAACACACAAAATAGTGAAAGTGATAACAGATTGCGTCCAATCTGAATGACTACAGTCATGAAATAGTGGCAATTGCCCTTGATAATAAGATCAAACACTGAAAGTCAGAAGAATATGTACATAATCTACAGACAAATTGTAACACATTTAACACATATGATCTAATATCGAACTCATATATAACAGCTTGATGTATTATCCACAACTTATATGTGCAATTTACTGCCCAAATAAAAAGAACACATTTCGACAGTTTACTTCCAGCAAATTAGCTATATTGTAGCAGAATATTTACCAACCTGATGGTGTTTTCCTTGTACTAGATACTGTCTTGACTTCGTTATACATTTCAACGGTTTTTCCATCATTCCGATTTCGTTAGAAATATATGTAAATGAACTTTTGAACCTTTAATCTTAGGTCTTCCCTATAATCCTCTGTCAAGTCAGGAACGAGAGCTGACCTACTATTTATTATATATATTATTTATTACATTATTGTTATATATTTAGAGATGTATCTGGATTCAAGTCAACTTTTTAGGAACCTAGGAATGAAACTTCTTCAGCTTAAGTCATTTGGTTCTATTTCTTACTTCATCCATTCATTTATCTATTTTCAGCAAGTAAGAACTATTGCAGAATTATAATAGAACTGAGACAATAGTGTGTTCATATATACAAGTGATATTTACATGCTATTGTTACCTTATAGCATGGAATAAGAAAAACAGAAGTATAGTACTTATTAAATCGTGTTCCCCTTCGCTCTCTCCATATTTCTCAGAATAAGACTATATACACATTAAGAAAGTGTACACTGGCAAACCAGAAAATGAGATTAATGGAAAAAGACGGAAGACATCAAAATATGCATTAACAGCAAACTGAGACCAATAGGAAAGAAGTAAACAATAGTTAAGGTATGGTAGGAACTTACACAGTTTAAATATAAAGTGCATCACTATATAAAAGATGGCTCGCTTTTAGCTAATTTCCGATACTGCTAAATAATTTGCTTGAAAAATTCTTAATGTGTTCTTTCCAGTTCAGTTTATGATATATAAGTACACCAAGAACTTCTTCACATAAACGCTTTCTTTATTAACCTCATTTATAGTAATGTCCAGATTAGCATAAAAACGGCGTTTTGGAAAATAGCATGCAACTTGTTTTGCTGACATTGCGAGAAAACTTGTTTACTGTAAACCGTACATTAAGTTTTTGAAATTCGTTGCTTACAATTCTCTTTTGTACATCGATGTCGTTAATTGAGCAAAAATATTGGTATCGTCAGCAAAAAGGACAAAATCAAATAACTTGGATACATTACACATGTCGTTCATATGGAGGATAAACCATTTGGGCCCACGTATGGACTCTTAAGGCGCACAACATACTACAATCAAACGCCCTGATGTTAAGTCGCTGATTTGGACATATTGCTTTCTGTTGGACAAATAACTAGCTATAGCCAGTTATTATGAACAATCCCACGAATTCCATAATGTTCAAGTTTCTTAAGTAATAAACAATGGTCAATTGTGTCAAAGTTTTTTTTCAGATCGATGAAGACTCCAATAGTTGGTTTCTTATCATCTAGTGATGTAGTAATGTTTTCCAGTAATTCTAATAATGTCATAGATGCGTCCAGGCCTGAAACCATACTGACTCTCAGAAAGGAGATGATGCTTGGCAACAAAATTATCCAGCCTTTTTTCAAACAACTTTGAAAGTATTTTGGAAAACTGCGGTAGCAATGAAACTGTTCTATAATTAGTGAACGTGTTCTTCTCACCAGAATTAAATACAGGAATAACTTCTGCTACTTTCACATTGTTGGGAAAAATCCCATTAGAAAATGATTAATTACAAGTATAGGTTGAATAATAAGGGAGTTGATATGTTTCACTAAGTGTATGCTCATATATCATTTCAGGCAACAGAAGAGTTGTCGCTTCAGCTTCTTACAGTACCCAGTATTTCAGTTTCAGTGGTATCGGATAAAAAACATTAAAGTATTATTCTTCTCATCTAGACAGACATAAATAAAGCTGATTTGTTCTAGTGTATAGTTGCAGTTGATCAGGACCAACCTTGGCGAAAACGTATTTAAACCATCTACAATATCTTTGTCTTTAACTTCACTATTATTGTTGATATCAGGAAAAATCATTTTTGTTCCTTTGTCTTTAAATTGATAATACTTTATATAGTTTTCTTTGTTTCCCTGATGTTACTTTAAAAACTTCCAGAAATTTTGTATCAATACTCTAATAATTTCAAAACAGATTTCGACACTTATCGTTCCTTTAGGGTCGTTCATACCTCGTTAAATTAAATGGTTAAAATTTTGATAAATAATAAGATAAAAATTTAGGAACTTGGCATTGTTTACGGATAAAATATGCTAAATAAATTGAAAGAGTTAATCAGGTAAGAGGGGTTTTGACCCAGCAGGGAGCTGCCCGTTACTATCTTCCTGGATTAAATCTGAGTGTTCTATGCAACCCGTATTGAACTCTATTTGATTAATTATTAGTTCAAATTCAACTCAGTTAAAAATAAAGGCGTAAGGCTTTCGGATCGCAAATTCAAAGTCCCTGAACATATACATCGTTAATATTAAACATCTAAAATTGAGATAGAAGTAGCAAATCTTGTGAATTTCATGAATATCTCCTGTTGAATTCAAATGACCTTAACGTGCCCGAAACACCTCATTTCGGAACTGTTGTAGGTAAACTGTATACAATTCACAAAAGGTCATGTCAATAAGGCTCGCTATAAATTTTAATTTTTAAATTAAATGGTTAATTTGTTGTTAAAAACACTAGCAATTTTGCAAACAATAACTGCTAATAAATGCCAATAAATCACTGGTCTTTCTGACCTGTGATTAATAATGTACAAAACAAGAAAAATATTCCAGAATTACAAGTAATATACTCGTTATTCATACTTACATTCATTTATTG
>KN888360.1:5287-16303 GCA_000934455.1 Apostichopus parvimensis | reverse complement strand
TGTTCGCCCGTTATTTTTCCCATAGGATTCCAATGGACCAAAATTTCAAAATTCAAGTAGGATGTTGAAACTTTCTATGCTATCTCTCTGCTTCAAATAACTAACACTCATCCTAGTAGAACAAAGAAAATACCAATTTCAATACTGAAAACTGCATGTGTTGATTTTCATGTTGGTTTACTGTGTAAAGGCCCAGTTATATGTGGGTTATCTTTTGTTGTCAACTTGTTTACCATTGGAGTTTAAGGAATGTGACATAACTATACCTCCCCCCCCCACCCCACCATAGTCCTATTGCGTAGGCCACAACATTTACCATGGAAGGTTTCTCAAGGCAAGAAGGTTACTATATCGAAAGTTTGAATATCAGTGGTTTAGAGGATCACTATCCCGCTAATGATTTAATACATGATCTTTTGAATTTTGGAATAGAACCAGTGTTTCCGCTAAGCAGCTATGACGCGATTTTGACGCAATGGCTTGCCAATTTGACGCACTGGCATTCAGAGAGAGAAAAAAAAAAGATGGTTTCATTTTCTCCTGAATTTTATACAGTGTGAATAGAAAAAAAATTGTTTCAAAAGGCATGGTGTTCAGAACTTCAACTTGAAGTGAAGAATTTATTACTGTAAATTGTTTCCAATTTATCGTCAGAAATGTTAAATTAGCGATCGTTAACTTTACCGTAGCGCTGTTCTACTATACAGTCACGTATATTCTATTATTGTGTAATATATTTTGAATGTGGAAACAACGTAACGTAACGTAACGTGCACGTACACTGATGCATTGCCTACACTACGATGGTTCGCAATACCAGTGTACTAAATATAATATCTGTATAGCCTACCTTACATTACATTGCAACAGGGTCAGAAATAAGCGCGGCGACGGGCGATTCGCCCTAGCAAGTACTAAAAAAGGCCCTCCGAAAGCACAATTGCGAGGGCGACAAAGAAATATAAGAAAATCGCCCTCGTTATATCAGGTGTCTGTGTAAATTTAATTGTGACATGCATTTTGCTTTAGCTAGGGTTTGCAGTAGCAGCGCGAATCGCACAAACAGTTCTCACAATCCCGCATCACATTTGATCAAATTTGAAGCAGTGCGGGAGGGTCGTGCACAATCACCGGGAACTTCCCGCGCAGTCACTGGCAAATTAAGGCCTCCAATAAGCAATTTCAGTACCAGCGACAATAACCTCAAATCCCCAAAAATCTCCGACCACATGGTAGCCTAACTTCAAACTAAGTCAACATGGAACTCTTACCTAGCCATCTGTTTATTCGCTCAAGTTGTGTCGCAAATAAAAAATAAAAATATCCAAGAAAAACTGCAATCTTTGACAATATGTTAGCCTAACAACCACACTAAGTCAATGGGAAATGTAGCCTAACCATCGACTTGCCAAAAAAATAATAACAATACTTTGCGTAGCTTTGTTTACATACTTTCCTTGCTGCTATCGTCGCGCCCAATGTAGTCAAACACCACACGTAGTCAACGGGAAAATCTAGCCTAAGCATATCTTTATTCGCTGAAATTGTGACGCAGTTAGCTAGAACTAAAATATCCATGAAATACTGCAACCTTCGACCACATGTTAGCCTAACAACCACACTAAGTCAATGGGAAATGTAGCCTGACCATCAGTTTGCAAAAAAAACAAACAAATTGCTGGAAATTGGCAGTTGTTTGGAAGGTATGTGCCATGTCTTAGAGAGGGAATGTTGTATATTAGGTACACCATTGCTGTGGCGATGGATTGAAGGTTTTAACTTTGATTACTTTTCAGCGGTATAATGGTTTCGTATTTGGTGGTGGGTGATTTTATCCACACACGAAACAATACATGATTAAAAGAAAGGGCACCTTCAGTAGAAGTAAACCTGTGTTTTCTATTTCAGTTGATGGGTTATTGGTTTTTCGTCATATTTTCGGTGGATTGACGTTATTTGCTAAACGATCGCAAATTTTGGCAATTAAACTTTCAATGAATTTGCTATACGGTCGCAGCTAACTAGGAAGAGGGTAATTGTGCTTACTTGATCCTGATGAATGCTTACAACCTTTTCCGTAAACAGCATATTGAACTTTGGAAAAGCGCCCCCTTAAACCTTAAAAAAGCCCTCGTAAATACATTAAGGTGTGCGATTTTAACATTTCATTTTCCAAAATAGCCCCCCAGAGCCAAATCTAAATTCCTACCCTGCATTGCTAGTGGTGCACTATATTTGAGCCAAATTTAGCTTGTAAAAATAGAGTGTAATATGCAACAAACTAATTTGTTATTATTTAGCAATCATCGTTTAAATAAAGCTCAGGGTTCCATGCCTCAATTTAAAATCAGACATTGGATTGGCCGATGTTTAGTACACAGGGGGCGTAGCCAGTATGTAGCACTGTAGGCCCGGGCCTACACTTTTTTGGCCAAGTTTTTTTTTTTTTTTAAAACACCCATAACTCAAATCCATAAGCTTGCTGGACGAGTTTTAGAGTCTAGACAGGAAAAACTATTGAAATGAACGTAGCAAGAATATGGCTAAATTAGGTGACCTATTCTTCTTTCATCTAGGCTGTCATTTCTATCGCGTGCCGATTTAATCAACACTCTACCTGCCAAAAAAGACAAGGATCCGATCTTGTCAGTTTTTTAACATCTAGTTAAGAACCCGTTTACGCAGATAATATTTCAGTAGAGAAACATGCCACAGTCAAATAAGCCTATCGTTGATTAACAGACTTTATAGAGCTGCAGCACTTTGTTGCCTGTTGTTACTGGCTTACTCTGTACATGTACCTTGCTAATTTTAAATACATTATGTATTATTGAATTACGTACTATTTTAACTTGTTTGTTTTTTTGGTTTAAAAGTGATATTGAATGAGGTGTCTCAAGTTACCAAGAGGCCAGAGAACCAAAATGAACACTCGGGAAGGGCCATTTCCGGCCATCTGGGGGGTTTGTAAAACCGAAAATTTTCTTGTACGCTCCACGCCAACCGATGGTGCCGCTCCGCTCAGATAGTCGTGCCTACAACTTTGAAAATCCTGGCTACGCCCCTGGTACTAATACTGTTGACAAAATGTAACATTGTGAAAAGTCACGAAAACATTGATCAATTGTGTTTTTGGTTCAATAAAGTAATTTTCCCGGAATTTTACCCCGCCCCATAGACCCCTCCCTCAGGACGGGATGAGTCAAATATTCAGATATTAGCCATTTTGACTCAGTGGGAAATTTCTTAGAGGAAACACTGAATAGAACCATGGTTAACTCGTTGGCTTGCCAACTTCTACGGGGTGGTCCAGACAAATTAAATAGACAAGGTCGGTCAGATATTCAAATATGGTGTTCCACAGGGAGGTCCTCTGGGGTTATTATTATACTGAAATACAGTAAAAATCAAATTGTTCTGTAATCAGGTTTGCCGATGATACTGCCATATCATGCAAAATTTTGAAGCTCTCATACGAAAGAGGTCATACTGGTGTGTGTGATCAGAAGAATTTACTTCTCTCTTACCTGTCTCCCACTCCACAATTGCACTTTCCTATCTACCTAACTACACATTTGGAACGTTTTAGCACTGTGCCCTCAGTCCCTGGGCAACGCCCACTAACTCCTCCTTCCGGATCTACCACCCCGGAAGTTACTACACGTTTTTTCCGCATATTCTTGTAGTTTGTACAACTGTGTTTTGCGTTTTGGAATTCATCTTTGGTTATTTCGACTACAGAGACCTTCTTTCGTAGCTGTTCCAAAAAAGCACTCATAAGTATCCTTTTGTTTTCGTACATTTTTCGATTGCATTTTCTCTTCCTCTGTTGTACGTTTGTTACAGGTACCGGTTGCGTGACACCTCAGTGGTGGGGTGGGTGTTACCTCCCCCGACCGTTAGCCATTGGCTAGGTCTTTAAGCCCCCATCACTATTTGATGGTTCTTCCCCACTCCTCTCCGGCCCTGACTGTCCAGGCTGCCTGGCGGGAAGTTCCGTGGGGCGTTTTGGGAGGTATTTGGTTTCAATGATAATCTTAACCTATGCATTCATGATGGTCTATATGTGTATGTGTATGTATATGTGCGTGTGTGTGTGTGCGTTTGTGATGCCCAGCTTGTAAACAGGATATCTCAAGAAGGGAAGGTCAGACAAATTTCATATTTAGTGTGTAGAAGTACCACATTGAGTACAACTTTTTTTTGAATTGTTAAATAGTCTTCAATGTTTTCTTTTATAGCATTGGGTTGATCCAACAAAATCTCTAAAGAAACAAATGGAGGGTAAGTAATACTAAGTATCACTGTAGAACCATGCTCAGAAATTGATGAAAATGTACAGTAGTCTTACAGGGTGGTATAGCAGAGGAACACTTAAGTAGTAACCATGCCAAGGAGTGTGTTGTTGTAGAAGTAAAGAGTGTACTTTAGGGGGTCACTATGTAACCATGTTCAAATAAAGGAAGACATATGTATGGGCATGATTTAATTGTGATACACCTTACTGGTTGAAGTCAGGGGTATGATTAGATCATACCTAACATGTGTCATATTCCACAACATGAATCTACATGATGATGTGATATATATTGATGTTGTTCTCCTGATGTTTGTGACTATTAGGCTCACATGGGATCTGCTACAATTTGTTTGGTACACTCCTAGCTCCAGTGCCTATTGGACTTAGTCACAAAGGTTTAGTCAGAATATGTGATGTCTTAATTGTCTCTTTTCAGTTTCGCCACCTTTCCGTTTTGCATTCAGAGTGAAATTTTACTCATCAGAGCCAAACAATCTTCATGAAGAAATAACAAGGTTAGTTCAAAAGATGGTGTACACATTAGGGTGCTGCTGCAATGGGTGTGTCTACATGCACAATACTGATTTGAAATTTTATCCCTTTTGTATCGTTGGATATCTTGCCTAGACATTGACATAATTTTAACTTCTAAGTGAACAGATTTCAATATGGCTTCTTCAACCAGTATCAGAGAGGTTAAAATCACAACCAATTGAGCTTTATCCTCTTTGAGACAGTATGCTTCCATTAATCTGTTACAAATTCAAGGAAGTACTCTTTATTTCAATAGACTGTTAGTTTCTTGAGTAATCCCTTTGCAAAGCATTAAAGCACAATCAGCTGGTGAGAATTCTAGGAACACCTTTTATCTGACAGTTTTATCTTACAGGCAATCTGACAGTGGTACTGACTGGTCAACCTTTATGTCATCATATTGTTATTTAAATTGCAGAGTTAAATCTAGAAAGGAAGTAGATTTCCACCTTTACATAATAAACCTGAATAATTAGTCTTCATCCTCAGATATTCTTATTTGCTGAAGGCAAAAGGACTCAAAGCGATGCTGATGTCATGTTGGTATGGGTGCCTGTGTGTGTTTATGACACCCTGGCTAAAATTTGATATCTGTAGAAGTATGCAGTGGTTAAACATTATACTTGGCATGTGGATGCACCTTACTGAAGGCAAAAACTGTACTGTTTCTGTGGAGGTCAATAGTCATTTGAGTTCAGTAGATGACAAAAGCTGGAAACCTTGTAAACACCACAGCTCAAACACTTAAACTTAGATGAACTTTGTACTTAGTATGTTGATTCACATTAATGAGTATTAGAACCCTATTTTTTGCTGTATATGCTTTGGTGAAGTGTTGTTTTGGCAATTGTCAGGTTATTTGTGATAAATATGGAATATCTCTGGACCCTTGTGTCAGTGGTATTAATTGGGTATGATGTCAATTAAGTTATTAGTTTAATACTACCTGCAAAACAAATATTGTATTCTGTTTTGATTTGCTCTAGATATCTGTTTTTTCTTCAACTGAAGCAAGATATTATCTTGGGAAAGTTGGTTCCTCCGTATGAAGCTACTTTAGAGCTTGCAGCTCTTTCTCTCCAGTGTAAGTAAACATTCATTCTCTAGTTCATTCTGCATTCACAATGTTCAGTCTCATCATTTCAGATAGTTAAACACCTATAGAGAAGACAAACCTAGGTAAAGGAGGAGCGGGAGGCAGAGTGGGAGATGGCAAAGGTGTTGTGGGAGGGAGGAAAGGGAGGGAGGGGAAGTTAGTATTACTAAAGTATTTTGCTGGTATGTCTGAGATAAGTTTGATTAGGCCACATTTAGTAGATTCACACTTACTCTGCAATATGTGCAAATTGCTATGCAAATGCAATGATGAAAAGCATTTTTTAAAGACTGAACATACTATTTCAGTACTTAACCAGAATGCAAAATGCATTGAGGTTTCGATGACTTCAGTGCACTAGACTTCTGGTTGTTAGTATAACCAGAACTAGCTGATACAATAGAAATGGCCCGAACCACCATTTTGATACTATAACACTATGGCATGTTCAACACAGGTCAGTATACTGTAGGTGGCTATACACACCTCCACCAAAAACAATAGGGATATTTTACTCAATGTTATGAATCCACACACCAAGTATTAGAGGTATCCACGATTTCCATAATTTTCATGTAAAAGGTTTATCAGAGTTTGACCTCTGGTGACCTCAATGAAGATTTGACCTCCCAAGCAACAGGATTCTTGTACTCAATATGGCAAATCCATATACCATTTATGAAAAGTAGCCATGATTTCTACCAAGAGAAATCATGTTTCCAAGGTTTTCAGGCCTCGACAAATATTCTTAAAGGTACTCGCTATTTGGCGACCGTGACTAACAATCTACTTGCCAAATTTCACTCAGCACTAGGCCTATGATTGCTGTTCAAGTCTCCATAGTACCGATCTACAACATCATTACTTTCTGTGAAAAAAATATTAGGCACTTAGGCAGATGCATGGTGCTAGTAATTGCACATTGGAAAATTATGTTTCTGTGCAGTATGAAATTTAACCTTTTTCCACCAAAAGTAAGTGATGAACAAAGTAAAACATGACGCAGAATTATAAATAAGCAGCTAGGCCTACTGTAGTATCTCAAACAATACAAAATACAACATCTGTAAAAACACCTACGTAGATGGCTTGGCTTCTGTCAGAGCTCTAAATATACGGCTCTGGCTTCTGTTACATTAGGGCTCCACTATTTTACTAGTCATACAGTAACTAGGTGTGCGGGAGTCCTAAGCATAATCAGTACCTCACTGCTACTTTGAGCCGCTGCTCGATTAGAGCTGCGACTTCGTACATTTTCCCAATTATTTATCTGTCTTGTAGCTGCAGATTGATGCACGAAAAAATATCGCTATTACTCCATTACACTGCCTTAATCAAAGCAATCTTTTACGCAATGAAAATCTGAGGTTGTAAGAGCATCTATGAGTCTTCCAAAAATCCTAGCAGCAACAACAGCAAACTTGTCTCAAAACTCCTTAAATTGTTCGATACTTTGCGAATTATGACTAGCCTGTAGGAAAATTGCCTTAAGAAATAATGAAGGAGATGTTTTGCCATCTTAAGTGTATTGGTATTCTGACTGGTATTCTACACGTTGTTGTGTTAATGAACCCTATTCTACCCAACCGTTGCTGGCCTAGTAGACAACATAAAATTGCTCACAGGTTAGCCAGGTTTGTTCAGTTGTCCCATAATCATAAACGTGACGAAAGTCGAACATTATTTTTGAGGCCTAGCTATGCTGAAAATGGTGGAAGAGACTACCCAAATTGAGATCAATAGCCAATCCAGACAAACGCTTGTGAATTCACTGCCAAACTAAGACCGTTTTACCATTATTTCGCATTGGTCATAGTAAAAAATTGAGGCGTCACACAGACACACACATGTTTGTATTACATTCAGACCGAGGACCCCATTGTATTTTCCATTGTTCAAATCCATGTACCCTAACGTTAACAATGCCCCATACAATAGAATTCTTCCGAGGACGTGGTGATTCTTTAGAAATCACAACCGAGGACCTGAAATTCTTTTGTTCAAGTCCTCTGTCAGAATACAAAACAAACGCATACACACACTCTCCGCCTGCATGAATGCATAGGTTACGATTATCATTGACACCAAAAACTCAAAAGATGAACCCAAAATGTGAATACTAAATTACACCCTGTCACATTGGAGTATCTTAGCTGTAGCATTACACTGTCGATTTTAAACACAGGTAGTGTCTTGCATATCTTAGTTATAGGTAGCATAACTATTGCCATTTAGACTTATGTGGTGTCTCACATACCTTAATTGTAGCATAATATTGTCTGTTTGGGACTCATGAAATATCTCACATATCATAGTTGTTGCATAATATTGCCATTTAGACTTATGTGGTGTCTCACATACCTTTATTGTAGCATAATAGTACTAGTTTGGACTCATGTAGTTTCTCACACATATTACTTGTAGCATAATACTGCCAGTTGGGACAAATGAAGTGTCTCACATATCCTAGTTGTAGCATAATATTGCCGTTGAGATTCATGTAGTGTCTCCCATTAGAAACTCAGGTTGGAGGGTTACTGAGGTAAGATCAAAATAATATTTATTAACATTATTTTCCCTGATATATTGAGACCATCTTTCTTTTTCAAATAGCTGAAATTGGTGACTATGATCCTGAGGAACATACTCCAGAATTTGTCTCAGAGTTTCGTTTTACACCAGATCAATCAGAAGCTATGGAAGAAGACATTGTAGAGAACTTTAAAGAATTGAGGCAAGTACTTGACTTAAAATGTAGGTCTGATAAGCCCTGGATTTGTCACCCATAACTGTTCATCTCAACAGGTATTCTTAAAGCATTTGTTGGGATAACAGAAAAATCTTGCTCTGTTTGGGAGATACCCTAATTTACATGTCATGTCGTGGAGCTGTCGTTTTCTAAATCAGTGTTTTCATGCACCACTGAGATCTGAAACCATTCCCTTTGATTTTCTGTTCATATTTTGAAGGTAAAATGTTAGCACTGTTGATATTGAAACCGATGCCATTAGGTCATGTAAGCAGCTTCATTGTTTTAGATTCAGTATTTGAATTTTTCATTTGCATTAAAGAAAATAAACATTGCAAAAAATGAAGCAAAAAAGAAACGAAAATGAAGTACTGTTTGGCTCTGTGATGTCATACTTGAACTTGATCAAGCTTTCAGCCTTATGTGTGAAGGAACATAAAATCTGTGATATCTTCCAAATGGAATAAGCTATTTCTTAGATTTTGGGCAAGTTTTCAATACAGTTTTTCCTATCATACAAACCAATAATTATGATTGGGTTTTTGTCTCCTTTAAAAATCTACTACAACTGTAAATATCTCTGATTGCAAGAAGTTTCATTCACTTCTATCACTTTCATAGTGTTTAATATGGACAAAATGCAGCGAGTGGAGTCAAACATGTACTTGTACACACATGTTTAAAATTGAACCACATAAATGTGTCTAAACCTTGCAAATCGGTGACATTTTTTAAGTAACAGAATGCAATTCAGAATGCAATACTCTGTTGGTTGAAAGTTCAAGATTAAGTTTGTTAGATTTGTTAGATTTTGTTAAGATTAAGTTAAGTTTTGGAATTTATTTTACCTGTTTATCTTGATGATGTGCCAGCTTTGTCAATCCTACAATTATAGAGTTCCATTCAATGTTCATTAGACCATAAATAGTAGATGCTGTGTCACTTTAAGTTTCAAGTGACAACAAATAAAACAAAAACAGTTTTTTGACAGTTTGGGTCAAGATCATCATAAATTAGAAATGCCATGTATTCAAGAGTCTGGGAAATAGGAATGGGAGACAAATATTTGAACAAGTGGAACATTACTCAGTTGTTGGGAATGTTTACATTCTTTCTAAGGTGAAAGGTTCATCTATTTTCAAGATTTTCAAGTATTTTAAGTCTATTTGCAAGTTTATTTGAGATGTTTTCCTGTGAATACTAAGTGAACTGTGGCTGGTTACAGCTTGGTTAACACTGTACAATTTGCTCTACACTACCATGTTACTGATATGAGAGAATCTCAAGTGCAAATCTATGATCAAAGAAGAAGTAGTTTTTCATGTACTTCAGTTCAATGCTATAGTTGGTTAGCAGAGACTCCTACACTGCAATGCATGTTTAGTGTGGTTGTTTGTAGTCATTCCTATATTACAGTGTAATGAGTGTGTGAACAGTTTTGTTGTTAGTTGTAACTCACACTGCAATGCATGTACAGTGTGGCGGTGGTCATTGAGTGAACATATATTGCTGCAGGTTTGAGACCCGCTAAGAACACAGGTGCCAGTTTCTGTTTGAGAACATTATAAGTGGTCATCAAAGCATGAGAATGTAGTATTTATTGCTTATTGACCTCATCAATGTAATTGTTAATCTGTTTCCTTTTGCTTAAATGAACAGGATTCTCAGATTATCATATCAGAAGATAATATCAATGGCTAGCACAAACAAATTTAACTGTCATGAGTAACATTTGCCACTGCCACTGGAACAATTGCAAAGCAACCAAAGAGTATATGCCTGTCATCCTTGCATAACTCTATGAACTGGAAATGAGCAATACTGCTGCAAAGAAACATCCCAAAGTGTGTGTAAAGGAATGTTTATTTAACACCAATGAAGATTGTTGTAAATGGGTGTATGTCTTACTTACATAGATCCTGCAGTACATGTTTACTATGTATTACAGTTGATATACATAGCCTACAATTACTGTAGGGCTGCAAAGTTACTGTATCAGTATTATGCAAAATTTAGCTAGTTTGAATTTGAAAAGTTAAATGATAAGTTCAATACATAATACATATAATTTCATACAGCAATAAGCACTTAGGCTCTTTTGTCTGGACATCACTTTATGAAAAGATTCACCTTTTGTAATCTATATTAGACCTGTCTTTTTGTCTCCTTTTAAATCTCTCTGCAAATTGCTGTCTTTTTTTTTCAGGGGGCAATCACCAGCTGATGCTGAACTAAATTACTTGAACAAGGCCAAATGGCTTGAAATGTACGGAGTGGATTTGCATTCAGTCAAGGTTTGTTCACTTCAATTTATTCAAGGGGTATTAAGAATGTATG
>KN888359.1:0-13561 GCA_000934455.1 Apostichopus parvimensis | reverse complement strand
TAACATAAAGATGATGTTTCTTTCAAGTTGTTCACTTCATAAAAGTGTTACATAGTGAAAAAGGAGTGATCCCATAACATGACTATTTGACCTAAGCCTCTCTCCCCTATTTCACTCCAACTCAACCTCTTTTCTCTTCATTTTGGTTACTAAAACATTAAAAACAATAAAAGAGTAAGAAATTTAAGGACTGACTGTTGCATGAAATGGGAAATAATTTAGCATAAAACTAATAATTTGAATTACTCTAGACTGACTATCTTGGACAAGGTCAAAAATTTCAAAAAGGCAAATTGGAAACTGTCAGAAAACTATAATAATTTTTATTTTCTATACTGTTATTTACGGGTAAGCATAAGATGGTGCCCAGCTACTCTCTTTGTTTACATCTTACCATGTATAAAGGTGAACCGCAGATGGTAGCTGCCATCATATCCTCCTCAAGAAATCTTGCAAACCCAAAATCAGCTGAGAAAAGAAAGCAAAGAGTTTATTATGATTATCATTATAATTAACATTATAATTATCATAATCATTATATTATATTATCATTTTTATGAAAAAGATTTATAAAGTGCCAACTATACAAAGGATTAATCAAAGGCGCCGTACAAAGTCGAGTAAAGACAAAACAAAACAAATCAAGGCAACAAAAGAGAAGGATAAAAACCAAAACATACAAAATAAAAACAGTAAGATAAGCGTAAGTGGAAATAAAATGCAAAGAGATAAAATAAAATACTACCCAAAATAAAGACAAAATATGACAAAATGAATTTTATTTCTTAGATATACTTGTTCACTTGTTCGAGTGATTAAATGTTCCTTCTATCTGTTCTTATATGCTTAACTGCCCACCAAATGAAAAAAACATATGCTACAAAGAAATTAATATGTGAAATGATATACAAAATAAAAACAATATTTAATATTAATCCATTTAAACATACTTCGAAAACTCTCCAAGAAATGTTTCCTCATTGAAAACACATTTTAATGGATTACGAAGAGATTAATGAAAGCCTAACGTCATGTGACCATGGATAAAGAAGAGATTAATTTAAGCCTATTACCTGTGCAGGAGGGCACCTACAATTTACCATTTTTTAGGCCACTCAAATGCCACTGCTGAAAACGAAAATTTGCTGATGATAATAAGCTGCAGTTATACAGGGATAATGTTAGATATGGATATCCTGCTGATTCTTGGACTGACGATTGTTAACCGACTAACCATGTGTTAATGTTCTTAATGTTCTTAATGCTAAAGTTCTTAATGTCTACTGGCAAAAGATTACTAGTGCTTTGTTTTTTTGTTCTTTTGTTACTGGCGAATGGCAAAATCCACTTGCATAAAACCTGTAAAATAGCCAGAATTCCGAGGCCTGTCACCTATCATTTCACTTTGAAGTCATGAAATGATATTACGGTGTTGAATGAATGCTTACCGATTTTGATAATGATTTCGGAGGGAGGAGGGTGAGGTTTAGCCTTTCCTTTGTGGCTCAGAAGTAGATTTTGAGGCTTCAAATCTCGGTGGATAATGCCCTTTGCATGTAACGTCTTCATGGCAGCAGCTGCAAAGAGAGATTAGAAAAATACTTTGTCGGTCTCAGTTTTTACCAAAGTCACATCACCCACAACTAAGATAATATGGTTTCTCAGTCAGAGAAAAATAAGGTCCAAACTATCAAGTACAGACAATAATTTTTTTTCTTTGCTGTTTTTCTCCTTCTCTTGCAGTATTTTCATTCTACCATCAACACACACAAAAAAAAAAAAAAAAAAAGCTGAAGAATGAAACGATACATTGAGCATAGAGCAATATCTTTTAAAACATAAAAAGTGTGGGAGTGTTGATTTGAAATAAAAAACAAATACAAAGGTTTCTGTTTTATACCCTCAGACAATCTCTCCACATTTAAACACAAAGTCTTGGAGATCTTAGATCTCCTAACGAAGAGAGTCTTGGACATACACTGATATACAGTACTCTGCCAAATGTATGAATATGAGCAACAACCAATCCCCCCACCCCCCTCCCCAACCACACACCCACCCACACCAGCTCCTGGCAAAAAAAATGTCAAAACACTATTAAAACTAACTTACCGATTTGTCGTAGAAATAAGCAAATAGTGCCTTCACTCAATGTGCCTTTCACTGTGGAGAAAACCAATCAAATTAGGGATGAATTAATACATGATACCATGTTAATTGACACCAAGTTACAGTTATGATTCACTCTCTAGTGTGGTATTGATTGTTCATACAGAATAAACCTGGTATATATGTACATAGTATTAATTCTGAAATGAAAACACATTGGATCCTATAATGTCACAAGCCAGCAGTTTTCTGATGTACCAAACAAACCTCACAACTTCACACTCCTTTCTTGCTGTTTTGACTGTAACAAAGATTCATGGGGGCTGCAATACATACAATCGGCAAGGCTCAATTAATATGACATACTTGATTTCAGTATATATGTATGTAGACTGACAAACAAGCACTTGGCCTTGAACACTTCATAACAGAAATATTCGACAAACAGTTTATGTTTTTTTTGACAGAAAGATACTTAGAAATGGAAACTGTTTTCATAGCTCTTAAAAAATGTTTTTCCAACTCGTGTATGTTTACATTTAGTATCAACTATATGTTGGCTTTGTGTTTACATAGTATTACATTATAATGTCATACATATATATTTCTGGCATCAAAAAGAGTGAATTAATTAATATCAGTGTTATTTCATACTGCACACGGCATAATTAATCCGGTATCGCAAAATGAGCAACTTGCTATACTGTACATACCAGTACAAAGATGTATACATAACAGTTTCTGTACACAAATAATACTTTATAAGAGATCGAATCCAGAACCTTCAAAACTGCTACTTCAAAATTATTTCTTGTTATCGTAACATTAATTATAAAATTTAATTTAAAAAAATGAAAAACTCTGTAGCTCATCAGCATTGATGATGTCGCTAAATGAATCATTGTCAGATGCTTTCATTGTTCGATTAAATTTAAAATATTTTGAAACATGATTATGGTTGTGTTTTAGGTCTCCTTGAAAAGGTCACGCAGGTCTATCGGAACAAAAAACAATAAAATACCTACAGTAAAATATAATCTAGAATTTAACAAATTAAATTTATTGAAGAAACAAGACAATGCCTTAACTGTTTTCTTGGACATATCAACAAACAGAGTGATTACATTATCAAGAAACTACCGTACCACTCATCCAATTCTCGATCAAAACAAAACGATCATACACACTTATTTATTAAAATGATCAACAGCTGGCCGTAGGTCTACTTGAAAAGTTTACATACTACCATATTTAATTCAGCCCCTTCAGAAGATCCTGCTAGGATCAAAACGTCAGGCCCACTTACTTTTAAACATTCTCTTCTACAGGCTCTTTTAGTGGATAAGCAGTTTGCTAACAGTTTTGTTCTATTTTGACTACGGTATTTAGTTAGATTACTGCGGTATCATTCTGTCAACTGCCAGACAAAAGTCATAAATTAATTTTACAGCTATTTTTTGAGTACATAATCTTCTTATTACAAACACTCGGTTGGTACTTTGAGGATGTTTTACGTACCGTGTAAATAGTCTGCCAAATCACCTCCGTTACAAAACTCCATGACCATGAACAACGAGGAAGGAGATTCCTGGAAGAGAAAAATAGAATAAAAAAAAAACGATGACCATCAAAATAGTTGTCCCCATGGCAACCAGGAAAATAATATTTGTATGGATAATGTATTGACAACAGCACTAGACAATTTGAGTATAAACTACACTTTAGAATTGAACTGTCAGTTAGTGTGTACAGGGGCTTTAACAGGTAATTTACCAGTTAACACTAGACATGGGTAAAGCGAGAGTGCTACTTCTGGGGAGACAGGAAAGGCAGAGGAAGGGCGGTAAATTAATACCACGATTAATTTATTAATATCACAATTAATGAATTACTTTCAACTTCACATTGAGTCGATCATTACTAATTCTGACATCAATGGTTTTCTTCTTCTTAGCCCTAAATGATAAAAACAAGAATTGTAAATTAAATTAAATTAGGCTAAATTAAATTATATTGCATTAAATTAATTTGTTTCTCATTTTGAGCGCATTATGCATCATGAACAAACAATAGAGAACACACTACTGTATAATGTGCAATGCATTCCAGTGCAGAGCACTGATTTGAAGCAAAAGTAGGAAGTCGCATCTTAACTACAAATCAACAAATTAGTTTTCATTTGATTGTGATAGTGAAAGTTGATGAATCACTGAACAGCATATTAGCAAAACGATGTTTACTGCACTATGAGTGTTGCTATTACACACACCTTTGTTATGAGTGACACTGTGTTACCCAGGCTATTAATGCTAAATCATCATGTAGCTTCTTACTGATCTTCATGTGATGGACTATACTATAGGTTTCAGCTGAGTGTATGTGGAATTGTATATTGAATTGAATTGAATTTATTAGCTACATTCCATTATTTTACATTTTGAACAGTATAGGATAAATATAGATGGTATCAAATACAGTAAACAGTAAATATAGAGTATTGAAATAATATATATGTGAGATGGAAGTAGAGGAACCAGAAATAAGTGGATACTTTTCTGGTCTGGTCTGGTATATATATAGGCAGTCAGGGATAATTAAATAATAGATAAGGGAACATTCGTTTTATCAAAACTTTTCCTTTCTTCCAGTCAAAAAATTAATGAGTTGGATAATATCCAAACTGTTTGAGATTAAAATCTGAGGTGAGAAAATTAGGTAATGGGGTAAATGGGGTAATGGGGTAAAAAGGGGACAACTGTGGGAGAAAGAGAAGGCATAATAGTATAGTACACTTCTTCAACTGAAAATCTATTCAGCTATTAATGTTGGACTTGAAGCACATATCAGATGAAGGGCAGCATGATGCGAGTAAGGGGGATGGGGGAGGGGAGGGGATATACCATGCCTACAAGTAGCATGTTCCCTTAGTGGAGATGCATGTGTACACACACTGTGTAAAGTACTGACTGTGTAGCATAGCAATTTACTAATAATTTAAAAAGTATCGTTTTGCATGCGAAGTGAAGACAGGCATGAGAGGATCTTGAATTAAGTAAACTGACAGACTACTCTATTTTTTTTATATATTTTTAGTACTGTTAGTGAACACCTTAGATTTTACACTGCAGCCTAACTTATTAAACCATCCTTCTTCTCACTTTATGGCCTCCTCTTGATCCCCTAGCCCCTTCCCTTCCCATCTTCTCCCCCAATCCATCACTCCTGTGGACTGTGTAACAATCATTTACTTCTTTTAACATTCTACTCCCTCAGTGTAACAAAGGATAGCTTTATAAACAAACCCTTCTCAGAAATCAAAGAGTAAATAATCAGCGGTCACAAACTATACTGTAGCTTCATTGAACAAATAATGTCTGCATGGTCATTCTTTCCATTGTATTGTTTCTACCTGATAAACACTGTTATTGAGGTACTGTACCTAGGTATAAGTGTGCACAATAATTTGCACCTTAGATAAATACCAATAGTCCAATCAAACCACCCTCCTTTTGTGTTATGGCCTCTCTTGCTCTCCCTCCCAACTCCCCTCCTCATTCCCCCCCCCCCCCCCCCAATCCACCACTCCAATGAAACATGTAATAATAAACATACCTCAATTAATGTTCTACATACTGTAGCTACTCCCTTGATATATAACACAATTTGTAAACAACTCTCTTTCCCGGAAATCATACAGTAAAAAATGGATGGTCAGTACTAGCTTCAACCAATAATGATTGGTCATTCCTTGAAACTGTGTTGTCACTAACTGACATTACTGTAACTGCTGTTATTGAGCAAACAGTAAGTACATGTACAAACAAATTTAATCTGCAGTACTGCCTACAGGTAATCTATGTAGATTCAGGTAATAGACTATTAAAATAATATATAAAATTTAATGAAAATATTCACCAAAAAGTACTAAGGCTCCCTGGATTGTTAATAGTCATTCACTCATATCAATCCAGGGGTGTTGGAGCCCAATACCACTTCCCCCGTTCAAAAGACAAAAAAGTTCATAAGTAATTATTAGCACAGTCTTGCGTATAGACCTAATTTATTTTCTAGATATCCCTTAGAAATGCACTGGTCATTTGACATTAATTATTTGTATTTTTTCTGGGGGAACATCCACAAATCCCATTCATGAGGGTCAGCTTCAACAACCTCAGGGTCATACCCCTCCTTAATAATAATTCTGGAACTCCCTCCCCCCCCCCTCCCACACCCATTTGCACACCCTCATTAACACTATCAATGTAATTTTGATACCAGATCAATTTATAATAAAACAGATCTAGATCAAATTTCAATGATCGTCACAGAATACAGTTTGTTCAAGACAAAATATTTTCAGGAAAAAAAGTATAAACACAGAAATCATAATTTGATGAAAATTTGAAATATCTTAGAAAAATTGGACATCCCATGCACACTGTACTTGCAACTGACATATAATTAGAAAAAAAACAAAAAAAACAATTATCATATAAATAATGAGGAAGCACTTCATGGAAATCTACTTGAAAGGTATGATAAAGCACGTCATGGACTATTTGGGCAATTTGCCAACATAAATCAACTGATTAAGGTTTAGAAATGTATGAATCACTTGTTGGCATTCATTCGTCTGACCTGTGTGCATTGTAGTTTGTCACACCATCGATCCACAAAACACGTAAGATGTCAAGAAGATGGTAAAAATTTAAACGGGGGAATAAAATATTACCACCGGTTGTGGCTTTAGTATGCATACATGTAAATTGCTCTTTTGTCACACTATTAGTGTACAAAGAAATAACATCAATATCTGCCATTCTGGTAAACAAAAGACACAGTAGTTAACAACTGGATAAGCTTCAAAACAACTGGTCAGGCAACTGGTGTGTTGCAACATTAATTACAGTACTGCCAAGTTCTGCATAGTATAGTTTACACAGTGATGAACCAATGTCAACAATTTTTTCTTTTTTGTGTGTAGTATCTGTTTCCTTTCCAATGGACTCGTAATACCCTTTCACATGACGTAACATCATCAATGTGGTCAATATACTGTTGAAGTCCCCATGTAAGGGGATTGGGATTGAAAGTGGATGGGTTCATTTGTTTGGGTTTTCTTGTACGACTTTTCCTATAAGAAAAAGTACTAGTTTTGCCTCATATTACTTACTGTACATATAGGGTATATATTCAAATTATACAGTACAGGGTGAATAAAATATGATGAACAGTATAACTTTGTATGTTTCCAGGAACACATCCTAGGAATTAATGTACGACTGTACAGGTGTTCAGTATGTGATGCCATATATACATGTACAGTACAGTAGATCTACAGACAACCATTTAAACTATGTGCAAATGCAGGCACTTCTTCAAACAGTGTCATAAAATGGTGTAATGTGTGTTAATGATAGTAACATACTGTCTAGAAGGCCTGTTGAATGTTAGATTAGGAAGGAAGAGGGTGGTGACCTTAGACCCCGGGGTCATTGGGGGCCCTGGGGGGGTGCAGTGCAAGAATGTTACCAGTTAATAGGCTAGGGTAGATAGGTGTGCATAGGTTAAGGAGACAGGTAAGAGAGGAGTGAAGTCAATTATACTGTGTGTTATTGTACTGTACAGTTTTTTAAGGTGTTCAATGGTATAGTTATCATATCCCTTAACCACTGTGGTCATGCAAGAAAGCCACATACTGTACAGCACAGTGGTCACAGAATAATCCTATGTTCCAATCATTCATGTGCAACAGTTTTATGATTTATTTTCCTAAGAAATCCTACAAAATATAATTTTCTGTAAAGAAGAGCAAACTGTAGATACATCTTTCCATTAGCATAGCAATTTGTCGTCTACAGTACAGGGAATTGTAGCATGTTACTGTACAATCCTTACTGTGCAGATACTTAAATGCTACACAGTGAGGACATTTTGTCAGATTTAAGACATAGAAATAGGGGGCCAACAATATTTTTTCTTTAAAATATGTAAACATTTAAGTGACATTAAAAGCCACCCTGGACAGTATCATACCCAATTAAAAAAAAACGAATTCATACAGCATGTTACTAGACACAATACTCCATATTATAACATTTACTTTCAAATTAATGTTTTGTTAATTAAAACTATTAAATTGCAATTTCTATGACAACAATACAGAATGCGTGTCAACCAGGCCTCGACAAATACGGTCGCCAACTCGCCAATGGCGACTAGAATTTGCGACTGGCGAGCAAAAATTGCATTACGCTCGACATTTTGGCGAGTGGCTCATTCGCTCACTGCCTTTATACGATAGGCTTACTATTAACTTGTGAGCCAATCAACAAAGGCCTATTGCCTAATGTTACACATCACAGTAGAATTATCAAGGTGCTGTTACAAGTAGGTCCTAAGGAACAGCTCTGTTCACCAGCTCGAAACTAATATGATACTAATCGACTAAATGTTGCACGATAGGTGTAACCAAACTGGAAAACTACAAACTTAAATAAATGCGTAACGACAACTCAAACAGGGGTAGTGCATGAATATCATGTTTTAAACACTTTTGACGAAGCACAATTTAAATAGATCGTTTTTGCTGTAAACAACTAACAGTAACACTAAACCGCGATATCCTAAGTTAGGCCATACTACCTAGGCTTATATCACACAAACACTTTGCGAGAAAAAATGGCGAGTAAATTTAACGTTTTGGCGAGTAGAATTTTAGACTCGGTCGCCAGTTGGCGAGTAGTTTAAAAAAATTTGTCGAGGCCTGGTGTCAACATTTTTAAACATGGCTTTAATAATTTCAATATAAAGCCTGAAGGTCACAGCGAGCAAAGTTCACTTCCAACTACTTACTATATAAACACGTAATTTAAAAACAGAAATTTATAAACAATAGCAATACAGATGGCAAGAGGCCAACCTTTGTTGTTGATTGTGTTTACACACACCTGTAACAATTGAGACTTTATATAACCTGTTAACAACTACTATAATGAACTTTACTTTTGGCTATTGATCAATTGAATTTCATTGTTTTTGCAAAATAACTGATCAAATAATAAATTTCACAAAGTTGAATTTCAGTTCTTGCTAGAGCTACATTTTATGATATTAAGTACTGTTGTTGTTTTATTATATCATGAGCAAGTCTAGAATTTTAGGACAAATGAGAGTGTTGTGGGTGAGAGAAGACAAGGTAATCAATTCTGAAAATTTGAGCAAAATGAATAGAATCAATGCACAGGCAGTATGGCAATATTTATTTTGAATTCTGCATAATAAGTTCTTCAAGCTGAAGCTGTCAGAATTACTTTGCAATTCTGTTGACAGGAATCAATTTAACCAAGGTCAGTGAGACAAAATAGTGGAGGACAAATGCCCTTGCCTCTCGACCCTGATCTATTCTCCTTGAATAAAGACACTTTAAAATACCATTAACAAAACAAAGTTGCTGTGTTTCTCTGAAAGGGGGAAAAATCTCATTTCTTTGTGCTCTTCTACCAACCACCAATATTTAGTGCAATATCTTCAGCTCAATCTTATCCACATTTATCAACATTTTCTCTCTCCCAGTCTCTCTCTCTCAACATTAAAATGGACTAAGTCATGAAGATCCATCAAACTCTACTGTTGACCAGTTAAATATTTAAATATTTAATTATTTAAATTAGTATTAAAATCTAACTTATGTTGTTGTCAACTATATGGATATCACAATTTGTTTTTTGTTCTTTATTTCATTTATCACATGACAAAGTGAAAGAAACCTATAAATTAACATACATATATAGCTCAAAGTGAAAAGTAAATGACAGCAGCGTGTAAATTTTTCAACAGCTCTGAACATTTCTAAATATAGCTTTCACAAAGATAGTCCAGTTCCAATACTGAGATTGGACCATCTCGTATGTCCAGTACTTATGTGAGCGACAACTGAAACGTCTTGTCTTGAGAAGGGAGATCTATTTCAAGCAATTATTATATTTGAGTTTCTGGAATGCCTACTGTACAATCAAACTGTAAGGAAGCACACGATGCAGGGTGCCATGTAATGAGAAAGCTAGACCCTTATCAATACTACTGCATGTATCCACTGCTATCAAGCACCCACTGTGTGCTGTGTACATTCACGTACAATGAACAAGATTACGTCGATTAAGATTTACGTAGTACGTCGGTCAAATCAATTGTTAGTTTGGCAGTTTATTTTAATTTTTACCAGTAAATTTATACTGTTGCTTAAGTCGAGTTCATCAGGATTTGCAGAAAAGTTAATACAGATGGATGGAAAACACCCATTGTATCTGGCACTAAAGGGTCTTTTAGTTAAAGACAATAGAAATTTACAAAATCCTCATATTGAATCTTGACAAAATATAGCAATTGTTACAAAATTCTTCTCTCTCTTTTTTTTGCCATGCCACTAATTTTTAGTATTATATAAAACCGATTCAACTATTTTTTAACCTCTTACGCTAGTATTTATTATACTTTTTACATTCCGTATTTCCGAAGCGATGCCTGTTTATGAATATCTTTATCTTTATACTGGTGCAGAATAAATGAATGAGTTAATGAAGTATGGCATGTTACAATACAATATAAACTTATATTAGATTTAATATCATACTTGAGTGCACTAGTATGTATAAAAGCTGTAACAACTTGCACGTGATTTGATGGCACAGTATATACTTAACCTGATAACATTTTCCGCAGGTCTAGAATTTGTATGAAGACAAAACCAGGGTCAAGGACATATCATTTCAATATATCGTCTGTTGGTGTGTGGTCAAATCTTTTCAACCTGCTTGATAATTCAGGTTGATCAATATATGAAATATCACAATAGTAGTTAACATTGCATAGTATCAGAATTCTATTTCCCAGATTCATGGTTACATTTGCCTTTTGCCCTCTTCCTTTCTGTGGACACAATTACCTGTTAGTCCTTCTGAATTTTTTTTTTTAAATCTTTTTAGTATCACTCAATATTTTATTTGAGTGCAAATTTTCAGTGGAGACAGGTGAGAGGAGAGTAAAGAAAAATAGAAAATTATCCAAAGGATTGAAAATAATATTTAAGGTGTCATTACAAATGAAGACAACATTTGTGAATTGATTGATAATTTGGAGGTAAATTTCAAACATTTTCCAATTTGATTTTCCTTTCTTAAACCTCTGATCCGTTGTAAAAGGTATTACAACTTAATAAATTTGAACGAATTAGGGTCTCAAACTTTCCTTACTGTATAGCCACTGTCAGTGGCGGAGCGTCCATACAGTCAGGGGTGGCGGATGCCCCCCCCTGACGGACTCAAATGAACTGCTGGCGCCCTTTTCAGCTTTTTACTTATTCCTGATTATTGACTTTGTTATTGCGCTCTCATCTACCTATTGACATTTGTCACATTTTGTTGGCCATGACACCTATTTATTCCTTGTTTACCTGCAAATTAGCAAGGCCCGGAAAGGGTCATTTCCGGTGATCTAGGTAGTATCTTTACTCAAAAAATTTCTGTATGCTCAACCTGTGATGGCGCTCAGCTTAGATAGTGTCGAAAAGCATCCCTTCAGGCCATTCTCGCCCCCCTGACCAATACCCCTTGCTCCACCACTGGCCACTGTGTTTGCATAGAATGTGTGCATAGCATTGTTTTCATATGGATTTAAGCTTCTGTCTACTAGAATAAGTCTACTTCTGTTTAGAGTCCTTTGGGAAGAGATGATTCATTTGTCTTTACTTCTGAAAACTCTTACTGTACTTGTTTGCTTCCGATAATGTTGCAGATTATTAGTCACCACACACTCAACATGATGGTGCTAGGATCATGTACTGTAATGTAGAGCTCTACAACATATTTATGTAACTTCCTCTCAACACTAGCCATCACATTGCCTGATACTGACACAGTTTGACAGCAAACAACATCAAATGACATAAATTGAAACAGAGAGAGAAAAATGACCTGAGTAATATTAAGAGGAATGGTTCCGTTTTCTGTTTCTTTCTGTCTGTGTGTGCTTGTGTGTGTGCTTGTGCTTTTATGCATGTGTGTATCTCCTACATGCTGAAAAAGGTCTAAACACAAAATGTCTAAAGGAAACATGCCTACCTTCAACATGTTTTATGACATCTTAAAATGATCTGAGCAAAGATGTTAACATCTGTGTTTAACATAATTTTCCTTTAAAATGATCATTTCATGAAAGTTAACTTCCAAAGTTCTATTTTGAAGTGCATCATGGGTGGAACATAAATTTCATAGATAAGACACACCCACAAAAATTGAAGATAGATGACGTACCTTAAAATGCAACAGAGCGACAACATTTTCATGATGAAGTTCCTGGAAAAAGAAACGAGAATAATATCATAGTTCATAGTCATTTCTTGATTTAGGTTTTTGGAGACTTACTATCCGTCAAAGCACAATGTACTGTATGACTTAGAAGAGGTTTAAGGTTTAAATATACTGTACAGGATATACCATATAATGATATACAAAATAAATTCACTAGCCCTTCTCTCAGCTTTATAGAATGAAGAGACATGTAATAACGTCATTTTCATGATTTTATTTGAAATCAAGTAAGTACAGTTGTGACATTCTAGGCCTGTGTTCTGCAAACTTGTCCGAGGCTTCCTTCACCCCTCCCATTGTACGTCATTTTCTCAGGGATTCAATTAAAACCTTGTCTATGGCCTTTTCAAGTTCATGAGTTTACCTTGAGAATTTCAATTTCCTTTTCTGGGAAAGTTTGAGACTTGGAAAGGTTCTTCTTGTGAATATTCTTGATGGCTACCACTTGGTCTGTTTTCTGGTCGAAAAGAAACGAGAACAAAATTAATTCATGCAGGCACATGTACAATAAAAAAAATAAATAAAAAAAATCAGAGGATAATGGATCTACAGTGAGTTCTGTTCTTTTTTCTTTCTTTGGCATTTGCTCAATTATTATCAAAATGTTGGAATCAAAGGAAGTGATTAAACTATGTACTGTGTATATACAGTATACCATGTCATAATTGTTGGCAATGATTCTTCCAGCTTGCTTAAATATAGATCTGACATTTAAGTCTTACTGTTCATGTACCACTGCATATCATACTGTACACTGCATTACGGTCAATTGTAAAAATTATCAATTTACAGTACGTTCAGGTTATCAGCTTCACCAGTGTAATTTCAAAGAATGAAATTGACTAATTTCTTGCACTAGACATACTGTATACATTACCTTACATGTATATCCCAAACATATTTCAATTGGCCAATGTTGCATTTTCTTGTTTTCTTTCATTTCTGATCTTGTATATGAGTACTGAACATTTAACATTTTTAGTTCTGATTTCTGAATGTGTAAAAGTAAGTTGGCCTGACGTTTCGATCCTACAGTAGGAGGATCTTCTTCAAAGGCTAAATGACAAGTAACAGTAACAGAAGGG
>KN888357.1:8273-21216 GCA_000934455.1 Apostichopus parvimensis | reverse complement strand
CCCCCCCCCACTCAAAAGTACCTTCCTACGCCACTGTCTACCTATAGCTATATGAGAAATACGAAATGGGTTGCAAAAGACACCTATGTCAAATGTCATTCACATTCGTTAACATGCTACCTGAGCATCGAAAGCCGCTTACAACACTTGTCATATATAGAACGGGGAGGTTACCGTCTGCTTTGCGGTAAAACAACAACAGTAACATGCAGGTTTCATCTGGTGTAGATTACCTTTTGACATTTAATGTGTCTACATTCTACTATAGCCGACCCTGTCTACGAGAATAACACTGGCAATAAACACAGGTGTCTTTAATCATTATGTATCATCGCTCATTGCATGAAATGATATTGAAAGTAAACAAATATATAAACAAAATTGTTTTCCTTACCTTGGACGGAACTTGCAGCTGCTATTCAGTCAATGTTTAATATTTAACACTGAATGCCAATTTGTGTATGTTGTACACAGCTCATGAGCAAGGCGTGTGTATACAACCAACTACGCCAATTAAACCACTGTATGAAATACGTAGACTCCCAAAATCATCCAAATGGCGGTGAAATATTCACCGTACAAAAACTTCTTAACCTAGCCTGGTTATAATGACAGAAATATATCGACGGCCTACGTGAAAAATCCTGGTCGTGAAAACCCGGTAAAAGCGTACACACTGACGTTGATTAATTAGTAATGAGTTCAAGGTAGCCTAACGCGATGTTACAATGCAAGCTTTTGGCAGACGACATATACACAGTATATTACAATCCATATTAAACGCGGTATAATTCACGTCACTGAGTCATTGCTACGCGTGACGTCGTAAGTGCTTCACTTATTGTGTAGTTATTGATGTAGCAGCTTGCAGAGCTTTTCGTTGATACGGCCTGGTCATTTTCATCTCTCCTTCTCTGTCGATTTGACAAGTATCTCAGTTTTCTTTTCAATAAACCTTGGCACATGGGAATTCGGCTAAATTAGTTCGCGTCATAATGGATTTTTACGTTATGATAAATCGTGGAAGTATATAAGGCAAAAAGGCGGCGAGAGAGTTTTTGCATGATCATTATAGTATGGCTGTTTCCTGGCTGGTCGTAAATTTAAATTAAAAGTAAATGATATGATTATGGAATGAGGAAATTAGGCGGATTGATGGTAGAAAGAATGGTTCATCAATCAGTGCTAACATGAAGTCAATATGAAATTATCGTCTGCTCAAGTCCACACTTAATTAAGATAAGCATAGTCAGAGCATGAAAAATTGTAACTTTAATTTCCGTTTTGTTTCCTTTTGAGAGTTTCACAATGAATTTTATGTCTAAATTGTTTTATTGTTCATAGTTAGTGAAGGTTTGTATAACAGTCTTTCTTATGCTATATTATGTATTAACATCCATTGAAAATTAAAGCACACTCCATCAGGCACTGTCATTTGCGGCATTCAATTCAGTTCTGTTTAGATAACGGTTACTTGACGCGGTTCAGTCTTTATGTATGTCTGTCTATATACAACAAATATATAAGATACGGTACGCCCGAGGTCACACCTATTTTAATGTGGACTCGAGTCCACTTTTAATGTGGATCCGAAGTCACCTATTACAAACGTGGACTCGAGTCCCGTTTTTATGTGGACCCGAAGTCACACCCGATTTAATGTGGACTCGAGTCCAGTTTTTATGTGGACCCGAAGTCCGACCGATTTAATGTGGACTCGAGTCCAGTCTTTATGTGGACACGAAATCAGGTTTTTGCGGACTACATAGGCTTTTCACAAATTGATTCACATGATACACAAAATTTAGTTTCGCCCTCCACACATATGTAAAGAGTGAATTAGTATAATTTCGTATATAACCGTGAATCGGTTTAATTGGTTGTCTGTTCATCTGGCTAGTATTAATGTATCCATTCTGTTTTCGTTTCAACTTTTCTTTGAAGAAAATCCTGCTAGGATCGAAACGTCAGGCCCTCTAACATACACATTTACGGTACCTATACTGGCTTGTTGCAGAAGATATGATAAGCAGTTTGTGAACAGTGTTTATTCTCTCCTTAAGAAAAGTTCTTTTTGGATTCAATTTGTTAAAACAGCAGGTCACTATGATCACATTTTATTGTAATTTTTTTATTGTTATTAACATAAATAATGGAGTACACCAAAGTCTGATCTTCCAAACTTTTGGAAGAGCGCATGTATAGGCTACATTGTAAACCTGTTGTGTCATTCATGTCATGAAACTGTCTCCGTCTATTATTTAACGATTCTGATGAAAATTACGTAAAGGAAAGAAATGTTTAAAATGACATTGTGCAGCAAAATATTATGGAATATTTACGCATTGAAGTAAATCCTTCGCCCGAGTTCCGAGTTTTGTAATCATGTACATTTGTAAATTATGTTGCGTATCGTGAAACCAACGAATGTATGTTGTTTATTTAATTAAAGCGACTATATACACTGGCATAAAATTGGATGTACTGGTGTTCCATTCATTGGTTTCTAAATTCAGTCAAACGAGAGAGGATACGGTAAAAGGGGGCATGCACGCGTTTCCCGGGCCCGCTCTGTGCAGTTGTGAAACTTGTGACTTCACACTGCGAACCCAAGAGGTGCGACGGAGTTTGAGAATCCCTCTAAAATGAGATAATCTAAAAAGGTTCAAAGAAGATAGTTTAGAATTGCGAGTTGCTTTGGATTCGAATCGGTTTACGTACGGCCTGACCTTGACAGCGTTGTATGGTCTGGACTCGAACTTTGAAACACTGGACTCGAATACAACACACACGGTCCCATTGAGCATGAACAACCCGTGGCCACGCGAGGAAATAATTATCATAATGGAAACAAAATACCCTGTAACATACCGTATGCAGTACCTTCATTATCGATGGGTAATTTGATGGGTTTCACGTCGGCTCGTCCAGTTGTTAACATGGTTACCATAGTTGCAGAGTGGTTACCTACTCGTCCGTTCAGTTAGATACACATGTGACTACAAGACGTATGTCGATATGATGTTGGTACTCATATTACAAGCACACATGCGCAAGTCCAACAACTTATGTTGACGGCATTAGCGGGATGCTGAGAGGGATGGGGAAGGCGCTCGTGGAATTATCGCCACTCTACATAACGGAACACCCACCAAGAGAAGGTTGTAATGTGATGGATGCGTTTTCTCATCACCCCCCCCCCACCCCCTCCCTCGTCACTCCTTTAAATTAACAATTTTCGAGCTCAGACGCTAACTTATGCTGAATAGCCTTGTCACAAGATCACGGATATTTTTTTTGCTCACTATATGGCGGAATACTATCTTTGTTGCAGTCCGCCCTCTGATGACACAATGCTTGGATTGTCATCTTTTCGATTATAGAAGAAAGTCACCGAAAGATAAAGCCGCGGCAGGAAAACCAAAATAACTTGACTCATTTTTTACCTCAGTCCCTTGTCATCGAGTAGGAAGTATAGATCCCTTATTGAAAGAAATTTATTTCAAATTAGTTCAAACGTCTTCGCCAAGACTAGCTGGTGATATGGAAGAATGTAGAGAAGTAGAGGGAGCTATCACTCGTAGTAGACTTGGGGGGAAAAGTCTGGACAATCGTTTTACATTAACAAACTTCACCACAGTAAGACAGAAGTAATCGAAAATAATCGTAGTTAGATAACCCTCAGCCTTGGAAATATATTTGTCTGTAGTTTCAACCATTTCGCTGACCCGAATATGCAAGTTTATTAACTCCGGACTCAGAAAAATATTTCATATTAACCTTAATGGTTTGATTTGCAGATCGGAAGCCTTAGTTCAATGTTTCTGTTGCTAATTTTGGTGGAATGAAATAACAGAAAGTTTCCAGGTATCCCCCCCCCCCTCCCCCTGACCCCCTTTTTTCTATTAATGATAGATTATGCTGCCACCTGGTTTGTAATAAATGCAATGGAAAAATGCATTAATAATTAGTAATAAGACACCAATAATAAACAAAATAAAATAAAAAACTCACACAGAAAAAGAAGAAGACAACAACATATTCAAGGATTACTGGTATTTATTTCGTCCAGTTCATGATAAGGAATTGTTTACCAGACATACAAATTCTTCTTCAACTTGGTAAAATCTAAAATATTAATTTCTCAATACAATATATATGTTTTTGGATAATAGAAACTAATAGCAATAGTTGGTTTATTGAAAGTCTTAAGACAGAAAACCAAAAAAACATTTTTCTGTCGATAACTTTGGGATTTCTTCACTTCATTCAAATATCTCCTGTCTGCCATTGTTGAGAAGAAAGAAAAAAAAAGAAATTGATGTCAAAAAAAGTAACCATGCTATCAACAAACTTTCTTTTCTAGAGTTTGCTTATAGCAAGTTTTCATTTCGACAACATCTTGATCCTTGCAGAGCAAGAACTAAAGCATTCTACCTTTTCAAAAGAAATTTCATTGTCGATATTTTGGGACAATATCATGCCTCGTGACACCTTGATTTCAACATACTTCGTTTTACTGTTTCTGTGCAAATTAGCACTTAATATTTTACCTAACATGCTGACTCAAACATCTCAGGATCGAGAGCATAATGGTTTATTTTTTTTCTCAAAATATAATGGTTTTTACTGTTACCTTCAATATGACTACATATTCAGGCTGGGAAATTGTCAGAAAAAAAGAAGTAAACAAGAGAGAAAGAACAGTGATACTATATGGTATAAACAATGCAATACACAATTGTGTTATCAAGAATGGAAAAAATATATTATCAGATATTACAAACTTGATGAATAATGTTATAGACCACAGAGCAGACTAAACTCTACAAATACCTTGCTGGTTACAAGTCCACTGTGGTTACTTTATGTACTGGTTATATATAACCACCAAGCATTACATGTTTTTTATCGCCCTATTTGGTAATGTAAAACAACTGTGTGTACTCAATTTGAAACTGTCATCATCTTCTTGGATTTTATACAGATTGTAAACAATAACGGTAATAACGCCAACATTAATCAGCTGAGAACAATTTGGACGCTCGCATCAACACATTAAGCTGGGTAACGGAAACAGAATGAAGACATTGTATATTTAATGATAATTGATTTCAGATGACTCGATAAAACTGTTTCCTTTCCTTGAAGTGACTGGAAACTTGCAATATGATAAATATTCATTATGTCTCTCATGACCGAATCGAGCCCAAAACTGTGCATTTTTCGCCACAAGAACATGATTGACAGAATGCAAAAAAGAAAAAAAACATACATGCAGTGAGATATATAACATAAACTGCAAATGGTATTGTACCTCGACTAATAAAACAGTGATCTTTCACAACTTAACAACTACTGTGTTAACAAGATGGGTATCACACACACCCACACACACCAGCAAAGGTTGTTATTGTCCAAGAGTGTTAGCTTCTGGCTTCATTCTGTGATATAAACCTCTTTGATTCCATTGAAATTAAATAGTGAATTAGATTAAATCTGCAATCTGTTGCTGTAGTCTGTTTCTCTTTCAGAAGGATAAAGTTTGCACCTGTTATAATATAAATACAATAGTATTCATCAGTGGTAGTTCTAAAACAAAAGAATAATGAAACAATTGATGGTTTCAAGTATGATAGCCAATATCTGTCGACTGCTCGTTTAACATCAGTTCTAAAACCGCAAAGTGTAAGGGGAGGGGGTGTCCCCCCTCCCCATTGAGATTTGTTTGAAGTTAAGGAATGCCTAGATGCAAAATGGTGCTATATTTCTCAATTTTGTAGGTTACAATAATCCTCTAAAAAAGACCCAAAAATAATTTTCCAGAAGCAACACTTGATTAATCTGAGAAAAGTTAAAAACGTAAACAAATATAGACAATAATATATGTTTGAGACTGGATTTTATATAGTTTTTCAAGCATTTTGTGACATGCTTGAAGAAAATGGGGAAAAAAACCTAAATATAATCCATTAGCACGGACGGGTTGCCAATAGCACATTCTTTGTTACGAACTAACAGACTAACTAAAATGGTGATTTCATGAGCTGATTCCCACAGTTAAAATTATATTTCTACACAGCCTGTCTGTATTCCATTAACTACTGTGAAAATGGGCTGTAATTTTTACCAGGCTCCCCAGCCCACCGGGCATTGCCCGAATGCTTGTGTGGCCAGTCTGCCACTGTCATAAGGGTTCATTTTTAAGAGAGAACACAGCGTTTCTACGCACCAATCAAGTTAAGGTAGCAAATATGATACATTACAGCATCAAAACAGGATAGAAAAATGAAAAAACAAAAACAAAAAAAGGACATAGAAAGGATACAACCTTCAGTGATGATATTTTCTCACTCGTAAGTATCAAGACAACAATAACGAATGGAAAAGAAAGGCAGTGGGAAGGGTGGTCTCTCACCCCCCCCCCCTTTCCCGCCTACCTCCCTTTTCCATTATAAGTATATGCTGGTATATTTAGTAATGCCTAATATCATTTAAGTGCTGGATTCCGAATATGTAATTTTTTTTTTAGTTGTTGTTTGTTTGATTTTGTTTATTTTCTGTAAACGAGAAACTTCCTGATCAGATTTGAGAGGTGGGTACAGTAACATGACCACAACATATGATATTGCTTTTATATCAAAGATCAAATACATACAGTAATATGTGACGAATAGCACAGGAGAATTATTTACTGCAATATAGAGAAAAATGACAAACCCATATATTTACAGTGTTGCTCTGTAGGAGTAAGATTTTCCAAAAAGAAAAAAAAAAACTTAGTTTAATTAGACTTTAAAATAAGTTTCACTGTGCGGTTGGGTCATACCCTCCGGTCAGGGAATGACTGTAGCAAAAAATAACATAATTTCAACTACGAAAGAATCTGATGTAGCTTTGGAAACAGCAAAGTAGCTCTTTTACACTGTAATCGAGCTAATTATAGATGCACCTGTGGTTATTAAGTAGCAATTATTTTCAGTCTAGTAAGGACTAAATTGGAATATAATGCAAGCAAAGCTGTTTGTTGTTAAGTCACATATTTCAAGAAAAAAAAAAAGAAGAAAAAAATGAGGCAAAGTTTCTCAATGGGAGCTTCTCTTATTTATATCACTCTTATATATATCTCTTATTTATATTAGTCAGTTAACTAACGAACTTTCAGATGAGTTCAAAACTCAGTAAACTCGAGTGTAAAGGTGTTCACGGTAGTTTTGCAGACAGGCAGTATAGAATATTGTGAGAGACAAAATTCAAAGGCTTCAAAAAAACAAAAAAAAAGAGTGTGACACATTATTTCAACTGAAAATTATTCCATCTTGTAATTGTTACATGTCAAATGTATGAATGTCCAACTCAGTTAGCACTGATACCAATAATAATAATAATAATAATCATCATAATAATATGATATTTCAAAGGAAATATTGAAAACTATCAACATCAAATTGATAATAGGGATGTTTGTAGCGAGAAAACGTCTTGCCTGTCCCATAAATTGAAAAATTTTATAGTGAAGAAATTTGACAGTTATTATATACTCTACCACTAATGGAATTGAAGACCTGTTTGACCTCCATCAAATTAAGACTGACTTTGACACGAGCATACATAACCAGTACTAGTAAAATCGTATAATGCATTCATTATTAAGACCCCCCCACCCCCCACAAAAAAAACCCCCAAAACTGATGCCTATCTTAATGGTCTTAATAATCGTTTAACCGTGTTGAAGGGTTCCCTATAATCAAATTATTTTGATCAGGTCATCCTTTTCTGCAGGTATTAGCTCTTTTTTGCAAAAGATTGAGCAACGAAGAGAACGGACCCAGGCTGGCATGTGTTGTAAACGAATGCCTATTGGTCTTGATTGTACAATCAATACCTCAACATGTAATATACAGTACACTGGTGCACAGAAACATGCACTAGCTGTCGCAGGTATCAAGACAACTCGAGCCCTTTTAAAATGTTCACACGACAAACAAGACTGAAATTCATTACTAGAACGAGACTAACATATGAATCCATTCTATATGTTCGGCATCGCTGACACGATAACAAATCAACACGAACCTCGATTTCCCTGCCATGAGAAATGTCAAGCAGGGAATGACATGAGTGCATGGTTTTGATACCACCGAGCTCGCTCTGTTTAAAAAAAGACCAGAGATGATTTAGGCCGTCGATACGAGCATCAGTTTGCATGTGTATATTACGGAATGCATGATCACAGCTTCGAGACACCGTCCAACCTGCTGCATTTCACTGACACATGTTACAGACAGATTCACATAAATGATGTCACAAAAAGAAAATTAACAAGAAGAACAGGGGAAAAAAAATAAAAAAATTGTCAAGGTTCACCCTGTTTTTAGATATAAAAAGTTTTAGAATTTTAATATTTACATATATTTTACACCGATATTGCTGTTTAAACAACTTGGGAGATCAAACCTGTCACAACATAAGTTTGATATTATGTCACCAGGGGTGGAAGGTGTCACATAGTGTGCAGCAGTAAACTTTGTAAAATGTCGAACCGTACCCGTTTTGAATAGATGAGTAAACTTGGCCAAAGTTGTATGTCCATATGAAAACTTTGTAAACAGTTGATGGAAATTTAAATTTTCGTCGTCAATGAAGACATTCATCTAAGGAAGAGAGAAGTATTTCATATCGTGAAAGACAACATTTACAAATATCAACTTACTGTATCATTTATATTTACATCTTGGAAAACTGTTGAAAACAACTCCGAGCTCTGCTGCACCGTCTCTCTCTGACAATCCGATTTGACCCGGTCGCTCTTTGAATCCCAGAAACCTCTCCCTCAAATCATTTCCGACCCAGTATTCGTCCTCCAAACAGAATTTTTCACTGTCTATGAGGTGAAACCATCTAACATAAACTGCTATCGACTCACTTTGCAAAACGTTACGAAATACATTAACATTCTGTTATTTGGTTTCGACATGATTTTCATGTTTTTCACATATCAAAGAATTTGGCTGAGTTTTTCACAGACGTCGCTTAAAACAGCTCCGGTTGAGTTTTAAAAACAAATAATCTCTCATTTCATTTGCTTATAGGATAGGTATCTTTCAAGCCATGCATTATTAAGTCTTTGATGTAACAGCTGTGTATCTGGGATAGTCTTTCTAATGGCCATTCTACACAGATGCTGTAGTTTAGGTGATGTGTTCTGGCTCGTGGGCATAACAAAGAAACTGACCTGGCCATTCCGACATCTGGATGAAAAATACAAGAGAGAAAGAGAGAGAGAGTTAAATATAAATAAATCAAAACCAGCTGAAAATTCTATTTATGGTACCTTTGATATTTACTCTGACAGGGTGACAGCTAGTAGACATGTTCAAGGATAGAATATTGTAGCTTCAGTTTGCTAGCAGGTAAAGATACAACCTGAAAGTCAACCTCAATTTTGGGCGTTTGGTATTCAGTTTTGGTGGGTTTAATTGTGTATTCCCAATTGCTCGTGGAGTACATTGTAAGAAGAAGAAAGAAGATAGATAGATAAATAAATAAATAAATAAATAAATAAATAAATAAATAAATAAATAAATAAATAAAAAACAAACAAACAAGGAAGCAACACAAATGCGGCACAAAATGGTTTATGCATTAACAACTTAAATTGTTGCCAAGAGTCAATTAATAATAACCACTTGCACAATCTCATTTTTCATAACTGCTGGATATTTCCTTTTTCATGCAAAAAATTGACAGATTTACACCAGAAATATGAAGGGAGGTCCAACGATGTAGAGGGCGGTAAATATAATAATCCGTCGTGAATTGGTACTTCTACCAGGGTTTTACACTTACCCTACGGCTACGACCATTCCGTTTGGTGAGAAACAGCACGAGATGGGCTCTTCCACTAATGCAATTGCTAACGGGTCCGAATTATCGAGAAGAGACCAGATTCGAAGATACCTGTGTGAATGGAATATGGTGGAAAGGAGATGTTGATAACGTAAGACACATGGCGAAAAAATGACATAAACATGAGTATAATCTAGAAAAAACGTACAATAAATAGGATGTAAATAGATCATTGTAAAAAAAACCATTAAAGGAATATTTGATTTCATTTAAATTTGACAATTAAAAATAGGAACATAATCTGAGCATGCCGGTGGATTTTGACCCCCCATCCCCCCCCCCTCAATCTCATTTTTTGATATAAACATTTGAAGTTGATAGGAATTTGCTTCAGTTCTAAGTTTTTGCGAGGGAGGGAATAAAAACAATTTCTTCAAGGATGAGCAAGTTAAGTAGAGAGGCCCATGCACAAAGGGCATCTTTGTGCCTAAACACGCACAATAGTTTGTGTAATAATTGTCATGGATAGACTTTGCCCACATTGAATGAGAAAATCATTGCTGCTCTATACACACCCCTTGACCCCTTGGTTCTTTCAGACCACACCAGACCACACCAGAGGGGGAGGGGGGATTATTAAATTTCAGAGACTTATAATCCATTTCCTCTCACGTATCCCACATAACATATATGCAATAGTCAGATTTTGTAAAAATTTGATATCGTTCACGATGTACTGTATACATGTGGGATCAAACACTGGAAAACGAGATCAACGTTTGAGGGTAACCATGGTGATCAGTTGTTCCTATATACCGATAACCAATGTTTTGAGAGCATGCATATAATTAATCACATCAAATACCGCTGTATCGGAGGAGACAAGACCGTAATATATCACGGCAGTTAGCAACTAGATTTGTAGGTGACGTGTGTACATGAAGCACACATTGCAGGTTATATTTATATATATGTGTGTGTATACGGTAATCATATGGCCATGAGCATGACATGCAGGCCTCACATGGCAATTACATCATGCTGATGGAATCCAATCTACTCCAACACAGGGAGAAAACAAACTATCACAGAGACAGCAGGTGATGAGGATGATGTTTAATGGGACAGTAAACCTGACTAACGCCTTATGTGAGAGAAATAATCATGATAGACAACTCCATAGATCTTATTCAAAAATGTTACTCCCATTGGGAGGAAAATCAAATTTTACCCAAATGAGAATATAATAATAATAATAATAATAAGCAAATATTTATAGAGCGCTTTATGCAAAGGCCTCAAAGCGCTTAAACAAGTACACAAATATACAAGTCAAATCACTGTAAATTTTTGGAATAAATGAGTTTTTAAGAGACGCTTAAAACAGTCAACCGATGGTGCATTGTGAATTGAAGATGGTAGATTGTTCCAGAGATGAGGTGCAGCAGAGATGAAGGCTCTTTTTCCATAAAACTTTGTGTTTGGGGTATGGCTGGTGGCAAGAAGACACTTTGTAGATGAGCGAAGTTGGCATTGAGGATGATACTGAGGAATTAAATTTGTAATGTAACCAGGGGCAAGGGAGTGTTGTGATTTGTACGTTAAGAGGAGGAGCTTTTAAATTGACCGTTGTTTTACTGGAAGCCAATGGAGTGATTGAAGCACTGGAGATATGTGATCATGACGCGATGAACATGATATTAACCGGGCAGCAGAATTCTGAACAGTTTGAAGTTTTTTCAGTGTAGAGTCAGGAAGGCCAAATAAAAGGGAGTTACAGTAGTCAAGCCTGGGCATTATCAAGGAACATACAAGTTTTGTAGTTATATCGTTGGTTAAAAACTTCCGTATCCTGAATATGGGAGGTAATCAAAATTTTGTCACCCTTCCTGCCATATCCCCTTCATTCACTTTGGAGAGGAAGGAATGGGGTGGGTTGGGGAAGGGAATACTTAAAGGAATACACATACATGAAGGTTTCAAGCTAGAACATATATTAAATTCCAAAGATATTTAAAAAAAAAAATCATATTTCAAACTACTGTGGGAGGAAAAAAAATCCTTCTAAAGCCAGACAATACGTCACAATATTTTCCAGTGGTCTATCATATTTCAAAACACACAGAGATGAAAGCACGATTTGATTGCTTACGAGAACACCAAACTGCACTGAATCACTTGAACATCTGCATCTTCTAAGAATGTCACATTTTGAGTTTGCAAATGAGTTGATCATATATGCAGTCAGCCAACAATGTAACATTTGGCTGTGACTACTAGGATGGTTGCCATTTTATATGGAATCATCTTACACATCGATGACATCTGTAAACTTTCAGACACTTTGAAGTTGGGGTTGGGGGTAGAATGGGGTGGAAGAGGAGGGTCATAGGTCGGTCAGAGTGTGTAGTACAGTTTCTAAATGGTTACCAGATCACACTAGAACCACGAGTGCTGAGGTTGTGGGGAGTCATGTAGGGGAGTATTAAAAGCAAACTAAATATACCATGTTCTATTCATGGGCTTTGCGAGGCTCCCTAAGATTAATACTTCTTTTACTTGACATCATAGTCACAAGTTTGTCAGACATATTTTTTATTCTCTCTCTTTTATCAAATACATTCTGAAGGCTTCATTCCCCGACAATACCACATTTACTTGTAATTTACTTTTATATTATTTTTTTTTTCTTGTAATGATGATAGAGTTTTGTCAGACTTGTCCTTTAAATTTAACCTGCGCTAACATTTATCTTCCAAATGTAAATAAACTGCCATGTCATTGTAAATAGGGCATACACGTATATTGATTCCATGACTGTGGGTTGGGGTAATGCCTGCTGTGCAGAAGGGCTATCATCCACCGTTACTCCTTACCATAGTTGTGCACACAATGAGCAGCAGCCCGAGATGAGTGTACTGATGAGAGGCAAAGTTTGTCCCTAACCTATGCAAACTATGCTATAGACTTGCAGTGAGTGGTACCATCTGCTGTAAACATGTTGAAGTTAGATGACAATTGGGTAAGGCAAAGATAGACCCAGCCAAAAATATCCAGAAACAAATATAACTGCAGTTTAATCAAACAAAGACAA